>PISX010010353.1:0-70780 GCA_004024625.1 Mellivora capensis
GCATTAGGATCCAGGGTCAGGTTCCATAAATGGGGGTGGCCCCATTGGCCTGCAGATTTCTCCTAATCTGGGCGTTTTGTTCAGCTCCATTGAGCACGGTTTACTTCTGTAGGTCAGGCAGAGTCCTATGGTGTAGCCTCACAGTTCTCTATCTGGAGGGCTTGTGGGCCAGCACTCTTGGGACAGAGGTCTGAAAACCCAAGCTAGGGTTAGAGTTAGGGTCTAGGGCATGGCAGGCCCAATCTACAGATACTGAGGTGAACTCCAGGGGATCTAAAGTTAGGGCAAGTGACAGGAGGTAGCTTTGATTGGAGTTTGTGTCCACAGGATCCACTAAATGTGTGGGTGTTCTCATGGGGCCATGGAGTTGGCTCTTGCTCTGGGTTTTTTGCACAGTTCCAAATAGTTGGGTGTATTTTGGGCAATAGGTGCTCTTCTGCTTTTTTGGCTCAGTGGTTCTCCATATGAAGGGACTTGAGAGGAGGGCTCCTGGTATGGATGCCTGGAAACACAACCTAGGGTTAGGATTGTGTCCTAGTGGCATTTCAGGACTTAAATCCTGGCTCTAGGCCGAGCTACCCATGGGGCTGTGTTGAAAATGGGGCTCAGGCTAAGGGTCACAATGGGTGTTTGTGTCCCGGAAAGCCAGCATTAATATGTGTGGCCTCAGGGGCAATGCATTTTTCACCCAACTCTGAGGGATTTGCATAACTCCAGAAAGCTTCTGGGGGTCAAGAGAAGTTCTGTTTTGTGGCTCAGCATTCCCCATGTGGAGGGATTTGAGAGAAGCATTCTGAGTATAGATACCTGAAAACCCAAGCTATTGTTCTGATTAGCGCCTGGGAATGGCCAGTCCGATCTGCTGACTCTGGCACCAGCCACGTGGGTTGCTGACTGCAGGTCAGGGCTCAGGTTGAGGGACAGAATGTGTTTTAGTATCCAGGGCCAGCTTCCATAAATGAGGGTGGCTTTGTTGTTGCGTGCAGTTTTCTCCTAATCTGTGTGTTGCGAGCAGATCCATAGGGCATGTTTTCCTTCTGGAGGGTAGGAATAGTACTGGGTTGTAGCTCTGGGTACACAGATAGGCTGTATACCCTATCTGGAGGACATGTGGACCAGGACTCTCTGGACAGAGGCCTGAGAACTAAGCTAGGGCTACGGTTAGGGTCGAGTGCATGGCAGGCCCAACATACGGATACTGAGGCAAACTCCAGGGAATCTGACATTAAAGTAAGTCACTCAGGCTAGAGTTTGTGTTGACGAGATCTGCCAAATGTAGGTTTAGCCTCATGGGGGCCAGGAGTTTTGTCCCGCTGGGGTTTTTTTGTGAACTTCCAAGTAGCTTGGTCTATTCTGGGGGCATAGGTGCTGTGTCACTTTATGAATCAGGGATCCCCCATATGGAGGGATTCGAGAGCAGGGTTCTGGGTATGGATGCCTGAAAACCCAGCCTAGGTTTTTTTATTTTGTCCTAGTGGCATGGCAGGCCTTAGATCCTGGCTCTGGGGTGGGCTACCCATGGGACTTTGTTGAAAATGAGGCTCAGACTAAGGGAAAATGGGTGTTTGTGTCCAGGATGGCCTGCAAAAGTGGGCGGGACCTCAGGGGCAACACAGGTTTCTGCCATCTCAGAGTTTTTTATACCTCCAAAAACCAGGGTTTCCTTCTGGGGGGCAGGAAAAGTTCTGTTTTGTGGCTACGGGTACTCCATTTGGAGGGATTTGAGAGAAGGGCTCTGGGTATGGATGCCTGATAACCCTACCTAGGTTTAGCATAAGGGCCTAGGGGCATGGCAGGTCCAATCTTCTGGCTCTGAGTCTAGCTGTCTTGGTGGCTTCTTGGAGTATGGGACTCAGGTTCATCAGACTATGCATTAGTATCCAGGGTGGCATAGGAAAGTGGTGGCATTGGGGGCGGTTCATCTTTATCCTAATATAGGGGTTTTGTGCAGCTCCATAAGGCATGGTTTCAGTCTGGAGTACAGGGAGAGTCCAGGTTTAGCTACGGAGTCCCCAGTCTGGAGGCCTTGTATTCCAGGACTATGGGGACGGAAGTCTGAAACTTCTGGTTAGTGGTTAGTGTCTAGGGCATGGTTCACTGATTTGCAGATGTAGAGGTGATGTCCCAGAATCTGAAGTTAGGGCGAGTGTCAGGCATTCGCTCATACTAGAATTTATTTCCACTAGGGCCATCATATGTGTGGGTGGCCTCCTGGGCCATGGAGTTTTCTCCGGCTCTGGGGGTTTTGTGAAGCTCCAAATAATAGGGTTTCATTCTGGGAGACTGGTGTAGTCCTGTGTGTGGCTCTAGGGTCCACCATATGGAGGGTTTCGACAGCAGGATACTGGGGATGTATGCCAGAAAATTCAACCTAGGGTTCCTGGTAGGGCCTAGGGCCATCGTAAGTCTGAAGTATTACCACTGATGCCAGCTACTTGGTTTCTGACTGGAGGTCAGTGCTCTGGTGGAGGGCAGAATGTGTGTTAGTGTCCAAGGCCAGCTTCAGTTAATGTGGTGGATTCAGGGTTTCGTGCATCTTTCTCCTAATATGGGGGTTGCATGCAGCTCAATAAGGCATATTTTCCTTCTGGAGGGCAGGAAGAGTCCTGTTGTGTGGCTCCAGTGTACCCTGTTTGGAGGGCTTGGGGACCTGGACTCTCTGGATGGAGCCCTAAATACCAAGCTAGGGCTGGGGTTAGGGCCTAGGGCATGGCAGGCCCAATCTACAGATGCTGAGGCAAGCTCCCTGGCATCTGAAGTGAAGGCAGGTGTCAGCATGTCACACATGCTGGAGTTTGTGTCCATGAGTTCCGCCCAACTCATAGTGGCCTCATGGTGGCATGGAGTTTCCTCCCAGTCTGGGGATTTCACCATCCCAAGTAGCTTAGTTGATTCTTTGCTGTAGGTGGTGTCCTGTTTTAGGAATCATGGATCCTCCATATCGAGGGATTAGAGAGCAGTGATCCGGGTACTGATGCCTGAAAACCTGACTAAGGTGTAGGATTAGGTCCTAGAGGCATGGAAGGCCTTAAACCCTGGCTCTGGGCCAAGGTACCCTTGGGGCTAAGTTCCAAATAGGGCTCAGGCTAGAGGTCACAATGTGTGATTGTGCCAATGATGGCCTGCCAAAGTGAGCAAGGCCTCGGGGGCCAAGCAGATTTCTTTGTCTCTGAGGGTTTTGCATAGCTCCAAAAATCAAAGTTTCCTTCTGGGGACAGGAGGAGATTGGTTTTATGGATCAGGTGTCCCCCATGTGGAGGGATTCCAGAGAAGAGCTCTGTGTATGGATGCATGAAAACCCAAATGAGGGTTAAGATTTGAGCCTAGGGGCATGACAGGTACGATCCACTGCCTCTGGGTATAGCTGCCTTGATTGCTGATTGGTGGTCGGGACTCAGGTTGTGCCCGCCTGCACATTAGTATCTAGGGTGGCATAGGAAAGTGGGTTGGCATCAGGGGCCCTGCATGTTTCCCCTAATATAGGGGTTTTATGCAGCTCCTTGGGGGCATGGTTTCAATCTGGAGGGCAGTGATCATCCAGTGGTGAGGCTCCTGAGCCCCTAATCTGGAGGGCTTGTGTTCCAGGACTCTGGGGACCGATATCTGAAAAGCCAAGCTAGATTTATTTGTGCATTCTATAGCATGGATCTCTGATCTGCAGATGCTGAGGCAAGGTCACCAGATGCTGAATTGAGGGAGTGTCAGGCATTTGCTCACACTAGAATTTGTGTCATAGGACCGCCAAATGTGTGTGTGTCCTGCTGGGGCATGGAGGTTTCTCCTGCTCAGGAGGCTTTGCACAGCTCCAAATATATATGATTTCAATCTGGAAGAGAGGTGGAGTCCTGTTGGATGGCTCTAGGGTCCTCTAAATGGAGGGATTCCAGAGCAGGGCTCTGGTTATGGATGCCTGAAAACACAACCTAGGGTTAGGCTTAGGGCATGGGGCATGGGATGTCCCATCTGCTGACTCTGGCTCCAGCTACATGCATGTGTGACTGGAGTTTGGGGCACAGGTTGAGGGAGAGAATGTGCTTGAGTGTCCAGGGCCAGCTTCCATAAAGGAGTGTGGCTTTGGGTTTTCGAGCAGCCTTCTCCTAATCTATGGGTTGCGTGCAACTCCATAAAGCATGTTTTCCATCTGGAGGGCAGGAGGAGTCCTGTGCTGTGACTCAGGTATACCATATATGGAAGGCTGTGGACCAGAACTCTCTGGTCAGAGGCCTAAGAACGAAGCAAGGGCTAGGGTTAGGGCCTAAGGCATGGCAGACACAATGTTCAGTCCCTGAGGCAAACTCCAGGGAATATGAGGTTAAGGCAAGTATCAGGATATTGCTCAGGCTGGAGTTTGTGTCGATGAATTCTGCTGGATGTAGGTTTAACCTCATGGGGACAAGGAATTTTGTCCCACATGGGGGTGTTTGTGCAGTTCAAAGTAGCTTGGTCTACTCTGGGGGTAGGTTCTGTGTTGCTTTATGAATCAGGGTTCCCTCATATGGAGGGATTACAGAGAAGGGTTCTGGGTATTGATGCCTGAAAACCAGCCTAGGTTTTGGATTTGGTCCTAGTAACATGGCAGGCCTTATTTCCTGGCTCTGTGGTGGGTTACCCATGGGGCTTTGTTGAAAATGCAGGTCAGGCAAAGGGTCACAATGGGTGTTTGTGTCCAGGATGGCCTGCAAAAGTGGGCGTGGCCTCAGGGGTAATACAGATTTCTGCCATCTCTGAGGGTTTTCCATACCTCCAAAAACAAGATTTCCTTCGGGGGGGCAGGTGGACTTCTGTTTTGTGGCTATGGGGTCCCCAGTGTGGAGAGATTTGAGAGAAGGGCTCTGGGTATGGATGCCAGAATACCCAACATAGGTTTAGCGTAAGGGCCTAGAGGCATGGCAGGTCTGATATCCTGGCTCTGGGGCCAGCTGTTTCAGTGACCGCTTGGGGCATGGGACTCAGGTGTGTCAGACTGTGCATTAGTATGCAGGGTGGCATACGTACCTGGATGGCATTGGGGGCAATGCAAGTTTGCCCTAATTTAGGGGTTTTGTGCAGCTCCATAGGGCACAGTTTCAATCCATGTGGCAGGGAGAGTCTAGTGTGGCTACGGAGTCCCCAATCTGGAGGACTTGTATTCCAGGACTCTGGGGACGGAAGTCTGACCCCCAAGATAGGTTTCTGGTTAGTGTCTAGGGCATGGGTATCTGATCTGGAGATACAGAGGCGACGTTCCAGTTTCTGAAGTTAAGGCGAGTGTCAGGCATTTGCTCAGACTAGAACGTGTGTCCATTAGGGCCGTCGTATGTGTGGGTGGCCTCTTCGGCCATGGAGTTTTCTCTTGCTCTGGGGGTTTTGCAGAGCTCCAAATAATATGGTTTCATTGTGGGAGGCAGGTAGAGTCCTGTTTATGGCTCTAGGGTTCACCATATGGAGGGATTTGAGAGCTCGGCCCTGGGTATGTATGCCTGAAAACTCTACCTAGGGTTCGTTTTAGGGCCTAGGGGCATGGAAAGTCTGAAGTATTAGCACTGGAACAAGCTACTTGGTGCCTGACTGTAGGTCAGTGCTCTGGTGGAGGGCAGAATGTGTATTAGTGTCCAAGGCCGCTTTCCATCAATGGGGTGGCTTCGGACTTTTTTGCATCTTTCTCCTAATAAGGGAGGTGCATGGAGCTCAAAAAGGCACATTTTCCTTCGGGAGGGCAGACACAGTCCTGTGGTGTGGCTCAGTGTTCCCCATGTGGAGGGTTTGTGGACCAGGTCTTTGAGGATAGAAGTCTGAGAACCCAAGCTAGGGCTAGGGATAGGGCCTAGGGCATGGAAGGCCCACGCTACAGAAGCTGAGGTGATCTCCCTGGGATCTGAGGTGAAGGCGAATGTCAGGATGTCGCACAGGCTGGAGCTTGAGTCCATGAGTTCTGTTCAACTCATAGGTAGCCTCATGGTGGCATGGAGTTTCCTCCCACTCTGGGGATTTCGAAGTTCCAAATGGCTTGGTTTATTCTGGGCTGTGGGTGGTGTCCTGTTTTATGGCTCTGGGGTCCCCCATATTGAGGGATTCAAGAGCAACAGTCGGGTATTGATGCCTGAAATCCTAACTGAGGGATAGGATTAGGTCCTAGGGGCATTGCAGGCCCAATCTGTTGGCTCTGGAGCCAGCTGTCCCGGTGGCTGATTGTAGATTGGGAAACAAGTGTTAGACTGTGTATTAGTGTCCAGTGTGGTGTATGAAACTGGGGTGGCATCAGGGGCAGTGCACGTTTGCCTTGATCTAGGAGTTTTGTGCAGCTCCATAGTGCATGGTTTCCTTTTGTAGGGCAGGAGACACCCGTGGGGTGGCTCCGGAGTCCCAAATCTGGAGGGCATGCATTCCAGGATTCAAGGGATGGAATTCAGACAATCCAAGCTCAGTTTATGGTTAGGATGTAGGGCATGGATCCCCTATTTGCAGATGCTGAGCAGAGCTCCCCAGATTCTGGTTAGGTCAAGTGGCAGACATTCGCTCAAACCAGACTAGAATTTCTGTCCACTAGGACTGCAGAGTGACTGGATGTCCTCCTGGGAGTCATGGAAGTATCTCCTGTTGGGGATTTGCACAGCTCTAAATAGTATGATTTGATTCTAGGTGAGAGCTGGAATCCTGTTGTATGGCTCAGGGGTAACCTGTGTGGAGGGATTTGAGAATAGGGCTCTGCATATGGATGCTTAACAATCCAATCTAGTTTTAGCATTAGGGACAAGGGGCATGGCAGGACGATCTGCTGACACTGGGGCCAGCTATGTAGGTGGCTGACTCGAGGACCAGACTTATGCTGTGGGAGAGAATGTGCATTAGGGTACAGGGTTGGGTTCTGTAAATGGGGGTTACCTCATTGGCCTGCAGGTTTCTCCTACTCTGTGGGTTTTATGCAGCTCCATTGAGCACGGTTTCCTTCTGTAGGGTTGGCAGTATACCATGGTGAGGCTAGGCATTTCTCTATCTGGAGGGCTTGTGGGCCAGGGCTCTTGGGCTAAAGACTGAAAACCCAAGCCAGTGTAAAGTTATGACCTAGGGCATGGCAGGCCCATTCTACACATTTTGAGGGGAACTCCCAGGGATCTGAGGTTAAGGTGAGTGTCAGGAGGTAGCTCAGGCTGAAGTTTGTGTCCATGGGATCCCCGGAATGTGTGGGTGGCCTCATGGGGCCATGGAGTTTTCTCCTGCTTTTGCACAGTAGCAAATAGTTTGGTGTATTCTGGGCGATAGGTGCTGTCCTGTTTTATGGCTCAGGGGCCCCCCGTATGGAGGGACTGGAGAGCAGGGATGTGGTTAAGAATACCTGAAAACCCAACCTATGTTTAGGGTTAGGAACAAGTGGCATGGCAGTACTTATATCCTGGCTCTGGGGTGAGCTACCCATGGGGCTGTGTTGAAAATGGGGCTCAGGCTAAGGATCACAATGGGTGATTGTGTCCAGAACGACCTGCAAAAGTGCGCGTGGGCTCGGGGGCATGCAGGTTTCTTCCAGCTTTGAGGTTTTTACATAGCTGCAAAAAGCAAGTTTTCATTCTGGAGGGCAGGAGGACATCTATTTTGTGGCTCAGGGGTAACCGATGTGGAGGTATTTGAGAAGAGGGCTAGGGTATGGATGCCTGGAACCCCAAGCTAGGGTTAGGATTAGGGCCTAGGGACATGGCAGATCCAATCTGTACGCTCTGGGGCCAGCTGACCCTGTGGCTGATTGGAGGATGGGACTAAGGTTCTGTCAACTTCATATTAGTGTCCATGGTGGAGAAGGTAAGTGGGGTGGCATCAGGGGCTGTGGATGTTTTCCCTGATATAGGGGTTTTGTGCAGCACCATAGGGCATGGTTTCCTTTTGGAAGGCAGGGAGACTCCTGTGGTGTGGCTCCAGAGTCCCCATTCTCAAGGGATTTCATTTCAGGATTCAAGGGATGGAATTATGAATACCCAAGCTTAGTGTATGTTTAGGGTGAAGGGCATGGATCACTGATCTGCAGATGCTGAGGTGAGCTCCCAAGAATTTGAAGATAGAGCTAATGTCAGGCATTCGCTCAGACCAGACTAAAATTTGTGTCCATTAAGGCTGCCAAACATATGGGTGGCCTCCTGGTGCCATGGAGTTATCTCCTGCTGGGGGATTTGCACAGCTACATATAGTATGATTTCTTTCGCTCAGGGGTCCCCATAAGGAGGGATTTGAGGGAAGGTCTCTGAGTATGGATGCCTGAAAAACCAACCTAAGTTTAGCATTCAGGACTAGGGGCTGGCACATCCGATCTGCTGACTTTGGGGCCAGCTACTTGGTGGCTGACTGGAGGTCGGGTCTCAGGCTGAGAGACAGAATGTTTATTAGGTTCCAGGGTCTGGATCCGTAAATGCGGGTGGCCTCATTGGCCTGCAGGTTTCTCCTAATCTGGGGGTTCTGTGCAGCTCCATTGAGCACAGTCTCCTTCTGGAGTTTAGGCAGTGTCCCATGTTGTGGATCCAGAGTTCGCTATCTGTAGTGATTGTGGGGAGGACTCTTGGGACAGAAGTCTGAAAACCCAAGATATAGTCACAGTAAGGGCCTAGAGCATGGCACGCCAAATCTACAGATGGTAGGCGAGCTCCTGGGGATCTGAGGTAAAGGCTGGTGTCAGGAGGTCACTCAGGCTGGAGTTTGTGTCCATACGATCCCCTGAATGTGGGGGTGGCCTCATGGGGCCATGAAGTGTTCTCCCGCTGTGAGGTTTTTGTACAGCTCCAAAGAGTTCAGGCTATACTGAGAGATAGGTGGTGTCATGTTTCTTGGCTCAGCGGTCCCCCATAGGGAGGGATTTGAGAGCAGGGCTCCGGGTATGGATGTCGGAATAACCAACCAACGTTTAGGGTTAGGTCCAAGAGTCATGGCAGGCCTTATATCCTGCCTCTGGGGTGAACTACCCACTGGGTTGTGTTGAAAATGGGGCTCAGGAGAAGGATCACAATGCACGTTTGTGTCCAGCAACCTCAAAATTGGGTATGGCCTCAATGGTATCGCAGGTTTCTTCAAACTCTCAGGGTTTTACAAAGCTCCAAAAAGCAAAGTTTTGGTCTGGGGGGCAGGGGGAGTTCTGTTTTGTGAATCAGGGATCCTCTGGGTGGAGGGATTTGTGAGTAGGGCTCTGGCTATGGATGCCTGAAACCCCATCCTAGTGTTAGGATTAGGGCCAACTAAATGGCAGTTACTATCTGCTGACTCTGGAGTCAGCTGTCCTGGTGGCTCATTGGATGACATGACTCAGGTTTTAACAGACTTCGTATTAGTGTCCAGGGTGGAGAATGAAAGTGGAGTGGCATCGTGGCCATGAACGTTTCCCTGCTATATGGGTTTTTTGCAGCTCCATCTGGCATGGTTTCCCTTTTGCAGCAGGGGGAGTCCTCTGGGGTGGCTCCAGCATCCCCAATCAGGAGTGCTTGCATTCCACGACTCAACGAATGGAATTCTGAAGACCCATGCTCAGTTAGGGTTTAGGGCATGGAACCCCGATCTGCACATGCTGAGGCGATCTCCTCAGAATATGACATTAGGGAGAGTGTCAGGCATTCAGCAGACCAGATTAGAATTTGTGTCCAGTAGGGATGCAGAATGTGCGGGTGGCCTCTTGGGGCGATAGAGGTTTCTCATGCTGTGGGATTTCCTCAGCTCTAAATAGTGTGATCTAATTCTGGGGAAGAGGTGGAGTCTGGTTGTATGCCTCAGGGTTACCCATATGGAGGGTATCAAGAGAAGGGCTCTGGGTATGGATGCCTCAAAACCCAACCTAGGGTTAGAATTAGGGGCTAGTACCATGGCAGGTCCGATCTGGTGACTCTGGGGCCAGGTACGTGTCTGACTGCCTGGTGGTCAGGCTCAGGCTGTGCAACAGAATTAGTATTAGGAGGCAGGGCTGGGTTCTGTAAATGGTAGTTGCCTCACAGACTATGTAGCTTTCACCTATTGTGGGGCTTGTGGGCTGATCTTGTGCACTGTTTCCTTCTGGAGGGTGGGCAGAGTCCTATGGTGTGGCTCTGGAGGTCTCTATCTGGAGGGCTTGTGGGCCAGGACTCTTGGGATGGAAGTCTGAAAACCCAATGAAGCAGTAGAGTTAGGGCATAGGGCATGCCAGGCCAAATCTACACACACTGAGGCGACTTCCCAGGGATCCGAGGTTAAGGAGAGTGTCAGGAGGTTGCTCAGGCTGGAGTTTTTGTCTATGCAGTCCACCGAATGTGAAGGTGTCCTCAGGGGGCCACCGAGTTTTCTCCTGCTCTGGGGATTTGGGAAGTTCCAATAGTTTATTCTATTCTGGGGGATAGGTGGTGTCTTGTTTTATGGTTCAGGGGTGCCTCCTATGGAGGGATTTGAGAGCAGAGCTACTGGTATGGATGCTTGAACCCCCAACCTGCATTTAGGGTTAGGTCCTAGAGGCATGACAAGCCTTATATCCTGGCTCTGCGGTGATGTACCCTTAGCTCTGTGTTGAAAATGGGGCTGAGGCTAGGGATGACAATGGGTGTGTGTGTCCAGGGCGGCCTGCAAAAGTGGTGTGGCCTCAGGGGCAATGAAAGTTTCTTACAAATCTGAACGTTTTGAATAGCTCCAAAAAGCAAGGTTACTCCTGGTGTGCAGGAAGTATTCTGTTTTGTGTCTCAGGAGTCCCCCATGTGGAGGGCTCGAGAGGAAGGCTCTGGGTATGGATGCCTGAAACCCCAACCAAGTTTTAGGATTAGAACAGACTAGAAATTGTGTCCACTAGGGCTACTGAATATGGGGGTGGCCTCCTGGGGCAATGGCAGTTTCTCCTGCTGGGGGATTTGTGCAGCTCCAAATAATATGGTAACATTTTTGGGGAGAGGTGGAGTCCTGTTGTATGTCTCCGGAGTCCCCATATGGAGGGATTTGCGAGCAGGGCTCTGGGTATGGACACATGAAAACTCAACCTGGGGTTAGATTTAAGGACTAGGTTCATCGCAGGTCTGATCTGCTGACTCTCTGACCAAATACTTGGTGGATGAGTGGAGGCCGGGGTAGAGGTGAGGACAGAATGTGCATTAGGATCCAAGCTCATGTCCATGAATGGGGTTGCCCTCATTGGCCATGCAAGTTTCTCCTAATCTGAGGGTTTTGTGCAGCTCCATTGAGTACAGTTTCCTTCTGGAGGGTAGGTAGAGTCCCACTTTGTGGCTTTGGATTTCTCTATCTGGAGGGCTTTTAGGCCATGACTCTTCAGAGGGAAGTCTGAAAACCCAAGCTAGCATTAGGGTTAGGGCGCAGGGCTTGGGAGGCCCAATTTACACATGCTGCGTCTTGCTCCCAGGGATCTGAAGTTAAGGTGAGTGTCAGGAGATACACTCAGGCTGGAGTTTGAGTCCATACCATCCTTCGAATGTGGGGATGGCTCCATGGGTCCATGGAGTTTTCTCCCACTCTGGGATTTTTTCTCAATTCTGAATAGTTTGGTCTATTCTGGGTGATAGGTGATGTCCTGCTTTATGGCTCAGTGATTCCCCCATATGTAGGGATATGAAAGTACTGTACCAGTTATTGATGCCTGAGAACCCAACTTATGTTTAGGATTATGTCCTAGTGGCATGGCTGGCCTTATATCCTGGTTCTGGGGTGAGCAAACTATGGGACTGTGTTGAAAATTATGTTAGGCCAGGGGTCACAATGCATGTTTGCGTCCTTTGTGGCCTACAAAATTGGGCGTGGTCCTGGGTAACACAGGTTTCTTCCAACTCTGAGGCTTCTACATAGCTCCAAAAAGCAAGGTTTCATTCTGGGGGGCAGGATGAGTTCTGTTTTGTGTCTCAGGGATCCCATGTTTGGAGGGATTCATCAGGAGGGCTCTGGGTATGAATGCCTGAAAACCAAATCGAGGGCTAGGATTACGGCCTAGTGGTATGTCAGGTCCAATCTCCTGGCTCTGGGGCCAGCTGTCCCAGGGACTGATTGGAGGATGGAACTCAGGTTGTGTCAGACTGCGTATTGGTGTCCAGGGTGGCATATGAAAGTGGGGTGGCATTGTGGTCCTTACACTTTTCCCCTAATCTAGGGGTTTTGTGCAGCAAAATAGATCACGGTTTCTTCTGCAGGGCAGGGAGAGTCCTGTGGGGTTGCTCTGGTGTCCCCGATCTGGAGGGTTTGCAATCCAGGACTCAAGGGATGGAATTCTTAAAACCCAAGCTCGGTGTATGGTAAGGGTGTGTGGCATGGATCCCCGATCTGCAGATGCTGACGCAAGTTCCCCAGATTCTGAAGTTAGGGCGAGTGTCAAGCATTCACTCAGACCAGACTAGAATTTGTGTCTACTAGGGCTGCCGAACGTGTGGGTGGAATCCTGGGGCCAGGGAGTTTTCTCCTGATCTGGGATTTTGTGAATGTCCAAATAGTATTTTTCAATCTGGGGGAGAGGTGGAGTCCTCTTCTATGGCTCAGGGGTGCCCATGTGGAGGGATTCGAGAGCAGGGCTCTTTGTATGGTTGCCTGAAAACCCAACCTCGGGTTAGCATTAGGAACTAGGGGAATGTGAGGTCTGATCTGCTGACTCTGGATCCAGCTATGTAGTTGGCCAGCTGGTGGTCGGAACTCTGGCTGAAGGACAGAAGGTGTATTAGTGTACAGGGTTGGGTTCCATAGATAGGATTGCCCTCCTGGACCGTACAGGTTTCTCAAAATCTAGGGGTTTTGTGTAGCTATATCGAGCATGGTTTTCCTTCCAAGGACAGGCAGAGTCCCATGGTGTGGCTCTGGAGTTCTCTATCTGAAGAGCTTGTGAGCCAGGACTCTTGGGATGGAAGTCTGAAAACCCACCCTAGGATTAGGGTTAGGGCCTAGGGCATGGCAGGCCCAATTTACAGATGCTGAGGCGAGCTTTTGGGGATCTGAGGTTAAGGCGAATGTCAGGAGGTCACTCAGGCTGGAGTTTGTATCCATGCTATCTACCAAATGTGGGGGTGGCCTCATGGGGACATGGAGTTTCCTCCCGCTCTGGGGTTTTTGCACAGTTCCAAATAGTTTGATCTATTCTTTGGGATAGGAGGTGTCCTGTTTAATGGCTGAGGGGTCCCCATATGGAATGATTGGAGAGAAGGGCTCTGGGTATGGATGCCGGAGACCCCAACCTAGGGTTTGGATTAGGGACTAGGGGCATGGCAGGTCCAATCTGCTGGCTCTGGGGCCAATTGTCCCAGTGGCAGATTGGAGGATGGGACTCAAGTTGTGTCAGACTGCGTATTGGTGTTCAGGGTGGAGAACGTATGTAGGGTGTCATCATGGGCTTTGCATATTTCCCCTGTTCTAGGGGTTTTGTGCAGCTCCATAGGGCACAGTTTCATTCTAAAAGGCAGCGAGAGTCCTCTGGAGTTCCCAATCTGGAGGGTTGTCATTCCAGGACTCAAGGGATGGAATTCTGAAAATCTGAGCTCAATGTATAGTTCGGGTGTAGAGCATGGATACTTGATCTGCAGATGCTGAGGCGAGCTCCCCAGATTCTGAAGTTAGGGCGAGTGTCAGGCATTCTCTCAGACAAGACTAGAATTTGGGTCCACTAGAGATGCGGAATGTGTGTGTGTGTGGCCTCCTGGGGCTATGGAGGTTTCTCTTCATCTAGGGGATTTGCACAGCTCCAAATAGTAAGATTTCATTCTGGGGTCGATATGGAGACCTGTTGTATGGCATAGATGTCCCCATATGGAGGGATTAAAGAGAAGGGCTCTGGGCATGGATGACTGAATACCCAACCTAGGGTTAACATTGGGAACTAGGGGCATGGCAGGTTTGATCTGCTGCCTCTGGGGCAAGCTACGTGGGTAGCTGACAGGAGGTCGGGGCTCAGGCTGAGGGACAGAATGTGTCTTAGTGTCCAGGGCCGGGTTCCATCAGTGGGGGTGGCCTCAGTGTCCATGCAGGTTTCTCTGAATCTGGGGGCTTTGTGTACCTATATTGAACACAGTTTCCTTCTGGAGGATAGGCATGTTTTGGCTCCGCATTTCCCGATTTGAGGGCTTGTGAGCTAGGACACTTGACGGAAGTCTGAAAACCCATGCTAGTGTTGGTGTTAGGTCCTAGGTTATTGTAGGCCCAATCTAGAGATACTGAGGAAGATCCCTGGAATCTGAGGTTAAGGCGAGTGTCTGGAGGTCATTCAGGTTGGAGATTGTGTCCAATCAATCCGCTGAATGTGAGGATGGCCTCATGGGGTCAGGGAGTTTTCACCCACTCTGGGGTTAATGCACATTTTCAAATAGATTGTTCTACCTGGGGGATAGGTGGTGTCCTGTTTTATGGCTCAGGTATCCCCCATATGGATTGATTTGAGAGCTGGGTTCCCAGTATGGATGCCTGAAAACTCAACCCAGGGGTTGCATTAGGAAATAGGGGCATGGGAGGTCTGATCTGTTGATTCTGGGTCCAGCTACATGGTTGGCTGACTAGAGGTTGGGATTTTGGTGAGGGATAGGATGTGTATTAGTGTTCAGGATCGGATTCTGTCGATGGGGTTAGCCTCGTGGGCCATTCAGGTTTTCCTAATCTTTGGATTTTGTGTAGCTATATTGAGTATGCTTTCCTTCCGAGGGCAGGCAGAGTCCCATGGTGTAGCTCTGGAGTTCTCAAACTGAAGGATTTGTGGGCCAGGACTCTTGAGATGGAAGTCAGAAATTCCATGCTAGGTTTAGGTTTAGGGCCTGGGGAATGGAAGGCCTAATCTACAGATGATGTGAGCACCCGGGGATCAGAGATTAAGGCAAGTGTCAGCAGGTTGCTCAGGCTGTAGTTTGTTTCCATGTGACCTGCCAAACGTGAGGTTGGCCTCATGGGGCCATGGATTTTTCACCCGCTCTGGAGTTTTGGTGCAGTTCCAAATAGTTTGGTCTATTCTGGGGGGTAGGGGGTCCTGTTTTATGACTCAGGGGTCCCCCATAGGAGGGATGTCAGAGCAGGGTTCCACTTATGGAAGCTGGAAAAAGTAATCTACATTTAGGGTTAGGCCCTAGTGGCATAGCAGGCCTCATATCCTGGCTCTGGGTTGAGGGGCACCCATTGATTTTTGTTGAACGTGGAGCTCAGGCTAAGGGTCACAATGGGTGTTTCTGTGCAGGATGACTTGCAAAAGTGGGCGTGGCCTCAGGGGCAACACATGGAATCCTCCTACTTTGAGGGTTACATGTAGATCCAAAAAGCAAGGTTTCCTTCTGTGGGGCAGGAGGATTTCTGCTCTGTGGCTCAGGGGTCCCCTGAGTGGAGGGATTCAAGAGGAAGGCTCTGACTATGGATGCCTGAAATCACAACCTAGGGTTAAGATTATGGCCTAGGGCATGGGAGGTCCGATCTGCTGGCTCTGGAGCCAGCTGTCCTGGTAGCTGATTGGAGGATGGGACTCAGGTTGTGTTAGTCTGCATATTAGTGTCCAGGGTGGAGTACAAAAGTGGGGTGGCATTGGGGGCTTTGCATATTTCCCCTGATCTATGGATTTTGTGCAGCTCCTTAGGGCATGGTTTCCTTCTGGAAGGCAAGGAGAGTCCTGTGGGGTGGCTCCGGATTCCCCAATATGGAGGGCTTGCATTCCAGGACTCAAGGGCTGGAATTCTGAAAATGCATGCTCGATGTATGGTTGGGGTATAGGGCATGGATCCCCGGTCTGTAGATGCTGAGGCAAGCTCCCCAGATTCTGAAGCCAGTATGAGTGTCAGCCATTCACTCATCCAGACGAGAATTTGTGTCCATTAGGGCTAATGAATATGAGGATGGCCTCCTGGGGCCATGGAGGTTTTTCCTGCTCTGGGGTTTTGCACAGCTCCAAATACTATGGTTTCATTCTGTGGGAGAAATGGAGTCCTGTTGCATGGCTCATGGTTCCCTGTATAGAGGGATTCGAGAGAAGGGCTGAGGGTATGGATGGCTGAAAACCCAACCTAGGGTTAGATTTAGGGGACTATGTGCATGGCAGGACTGATCTGCTGTCTCTGGCGCCAGCAACAAGGGTGGTTGACTGGAGGGCGGGGTCAGGCTGAGAGACAGAATGTGTATTAAATTCCATAGCTGGGTTACGTAAATGAGTGTGGCCTCATTGGCCGTGCAGATTTTTTCTAATCTGGGGGTTTTGTTCAGCTCCAATGAACACGGTTTCCATCTGGAAAGTAGACAGAGTCCCATGGTGTGGCTCTGGAGTTCTCTATCTGGTGGGTTTGTGGGCAAGGAATCTTTGGATAGAAATCTGAAAACCCATGCTAGGGGTTAGGGTTAGGTCCTAGGGCATGGCAGGTCCAATCTACAGACACTTAGAAATGGTCCCGGGATCTGAGATTAATGCGAATGACAGGAGTTATGCTCAAGGTGGAGTTTCTGTCCATGCGATCCACTGAATGTCGAGGTGTGGTCATTGGGCCATGGAGTGTCCTCCTGCTCTGGGCTTTTTGCGAGTTCCAAAATGTTTGGTCTATTCTGCGGAATTGGTGGTGTCCTGTTTTATGGCTCAAGGGTCCCCCATTCATAGGGATTTGAGAGCACGGTACTGGGTACTGGTTATGGATGCCTGAAATCCCCACCTATGTTTAGGGTTAAGTCGTACTGGCATGGCAGACTCCAAATCCTTTCTCAGGGGTGAGCTACCCATGGGGCTCTGTTGAAAATCGGGCTCAGGCTGAAGGTCACATTTGGTATTTGTGTCCAGGGCACCTGCAAATGTAGGCGTGGCCTCAAGGCAACACAGGTTTTTTCTAACTTTGAGGGTTTTACATAGCTCCAAGGAGCAAGGTTTCCTTCTGCGGGGCAGGAGGATTTCTGGTTTGTGGCTCAGTTTTCCCCCATGTGGAGGGATTTAAGAGGAGGGCACTGGGTATGGATGCCTGAAACTCCAACCTAGGGTTAGGATTAGGGCCTAGGGTCATGACAGGTCTGATCTGCTGGTTCTGAGGCCACCTGTCCAGGTGGCTGATTGGAGGACAAGATTAAGGTTGTGTCAGACTGCATATTAGAGTCCATATTAGGGTGGAGAACAAATATTGGGGTGACATCGGGGGCTGTGCACCTTTCCCTCATCTAAGGGTTTTGTGCAGCTACATAGGGCATGGTTTCCTTCTAGAGGGTAGATGGAATCCTGTGGGGTGGCTCCAGAGTCCCCAATAAGGAGTGCTTGCATTCCAGGACGCAAGGGATGGTACTCTGAAAACCCAAACTCAGTGTGTGGTTAGGGATTATGGCATGGATCCCCAATCTGCAGATGTTGAGGAGAGCTCCCAAGAATCTGAAGGTAGGGCAATTGTCAGGCATGCACTTTGACCAAACTAGAATTTGTGTCCACTAGGGCTGCTGAATGTGTGTTTTGCCTCCAGTGGCCATGGAGTTATCTCTTGCTCTGGGCTTTTGCGCAGCTCCAGATAATATGGTTTTATTCTGGGGGAGTGGTGGTTTCCTGTTGTATGGCTCAGGGAGAGATTCTTGAGATGAGCTCTGGGTATAGATGCATGAAAACACAACCTTGGGTTAGACTTAGGGAATTGGGGGCATGGCAGGTCAGATCTGCAGACTATGGGGCCAGCTATGTAGCTGGCTGACTGGAGGTCGGGGCACAGGCTGAAGACAAAATTTGCATTAGGATCCAGGGTCTGGTTCCATAAATTGGGTGGCCTCATTAGCCATGCAGTTTTCTCCTAATCTGTGGGTTTTGTGCAGCTCCATTGAGCACGGGTTCCTTCTGTAGGTTAGGCAGAGTTCTATATCTGGGGAGCTTGTGGGCCAGGGTCTCGGAACTGAAATCTGAAAATCCAAGCTAGGGTTAGAGTGAAGGCCTAGTGCATCACAGGCCCAATCTACAATGCTGAGGTGAGCTCCCGGGGATATGACGTTAAGGCGAATGTCAGGAGGTCGCTCAGGCTGGAGTTCGTAACAAGGAGATCTGCCGAATATGGGGGTGGCCTCATGGGAAATGGAGTTTTCTCCAGTTATGTGTTTTTTGCAGAGTTCTAAATAGGTTGGCCTATATTGCGGTTATCTGGTGCTCTGTTTTATGGCTTATGCATCCCCCATATGGAGGGATTTGAAACCAGGGCTCCTGGTGTAATGGCCTGAAACCCAAACCTACGTTTAAGGATAGGTCTTAGTGGCATGGAAGGCCTTATATCCTGGCTCTGGGGTGAGGTACCCATGCGGCTGTGTTGAAAATGGGTTCAGACTAAGGATCACAATGGCTATTTTTGTTTAGGGAGGCCTGGAAAAGTGGGCGTGGTCTCAAGGGCAATGCGGGTTTCTTCCAACTCTGAGGGTTTTACATAGATGCAGAATTCAATGTTTCCTTCTGGGGGACAGAAGAATTTCTTTGTGTCTCAAGGGTCCCTAGTGTGAAGGGATATGAGAGGAGGGTTCTGGCTATGGTTGCCTGAAACCCCAACCTAGGGTTAGTATTTGGGCCTAGAGGCATGGCAGGTCCTATATGCTGGCTCTGGAGCCAGCTGTCCTGGAGGCTGATTGGATCACGAGACTCAGGTTGTCAGATTGCATATTAGTGTGCAGGGTTGCATACAAAAGTGGGGTGGCACAGGGAACTGTGTATGTTTACCCTAATCTAGGGCTTTTGTGCAGCTCCATGGGGCATTGTTTCTTTCTGGAGAGCAGGGAGAGTCCTGTGGTATGGCACAGGAGTTCCCAATTTGGAGGGTTTGCATTTCAGCACTCAAGGCATGGAATTCTGAAAACCCAAGCTAGGTTTATGCTTTGAGTCTAGGGCATGGATCTCCAATCTGCAGATACTAAGGCGAGCTCCCCAGAATATGAAGTTAGGGCGAGTGTCAGACATTCGCTCATACCAGAATAGAATCTGTGTCCACTAGGGTTGCCGAATGTTTGTGTGGCCTCCTGGGGCCATGGAGATTTCTCCTGTTCTGTGGGATTTGTGCACCTCAAAATAGTATGATTTCGTTCTAGCAGAGAAGTGGAGTCCTGTTGCATGTCTCAGGGTCCCCATATGGAGGGATTTGGTAGAAAGGCTCTGGGTATGGATGCATGTACAACCGAATTAGGGTTAGCATTAGGGGTAGGGGCATGGCAATTCCGATTTGTTGACTCTATGGCCAGCTACGTGGGTGGATGGCTATAGGTCCGGGCTTACGGAGGAACAGAATGTGTATTAGTATCCAGGGTCGGGTTCAGAAAATGGAGGTGGTCTCATTGGCCATGCAGGTTTCTCCTAGTCTGGGTGTTTTGTGCAGCTGCACTGAGCACAGTTTTCCTTCTGGGGCGTAGGAAGAGTCCCATGGTGTTGCTCCGGAGGTCTCTATCTGGAGTGCTTGAGGGCAAGCACTCTTGGGATGGAAGTAAAAAAACCCAAGTGAGGGTTAGGATTAAGGTCTAGGGCATGGCCGACCGAATCTATAGATGCTGAGGTGAACTCCCTGGGATCTGAGGTTTAGGCGAGTGTCAGGAGGTCACTCAGGCTGGAGTTTGTGTTCATGCGATCCACCAAATGTGGGGTTGGCCTCAAGGGGCCATGTCATTTTCTCGGGGATTTTTGCTCTGGGATTTTTGCTCAGTTCCAAATAATTTGGCTGTTATGGGGGATAGGTGGTGTACTGTATTATGGCTCAGGGGTCCCCCATACAGAGGGACTTGAGTGCAGCATTCTGGTTTGGATACCTGAAAACCCAAGGTACATTTAATGTTAGGTCCTAGTGGCATGGCAGGCCTTATATCCTGGATCCGCAGTGATCTTCACTTGGCGCTGTGTTGAAAATGGGGCTCAGGCTAAGGATCACAATGGTGTTTGTTTCCAGGGCACCTCCAAAATTGGGTGTGGCCTAAGGAGCCACACGGTTTTCTTCCAAATCTGAGGCCTTTACATAGCTCCAAAAAGCAAGTTTTCCTTCTGGGGGGCAGAAGGAGTACTGTTATGTGGCTCAGGGGTCCCTTGTGTGGGGAATCTGAGAGGGTTCTGCTTATGGATGCCTGATGCCCCAACCTAGAGTTTGATTGGGGCCTAGGGAAATGATAGGTACAATGTGCTCGTCCTGGGGCCAGGTTTCTCAGTGGCTGATTGGAGGACAGGATTCAGGTTGTGTCAGACTGCATATTAGTGTCCAGGGAGGCATATAAATGTGGTGTGGCATCGGAGTCATGCACGATTTCCATAATCTAGGTGTTTTGTGCAGTTCTATTTGGCACAGTTTCCTTCCGGAAGGCAGGGAGAGTCATGTGGGGTGGCTCCGGAGTCCCCAGTCTGGATGGCTTGCTTTCTAGGACTCAAGGGATGGAATTCTGAAAACCCAAGCTAGGTGTATGGTTAGGGTGCCAGACATGGATCCCCGATCTTCAGATGCTGAGGCGAGCTCCCCAGATTTGAAGTTAGGGTGAGTGTCAGACATTCACTCAGACAAGACTAGAATTTGTGACTACTAGGGCTGCCAAATCTGTGCGTGCCCTCCAGGGTCCATGGAGGTCTCTCCTGCTCTGGGGTTTTGTAAGGCTCTAAATAGTACGGGTTCATTCTGGGAGAGAGTTGGGGGCCTGTTGTATGGCTCAGAGGTCCCCAAATGGAGGGATTTGCGAGCAAGACTCTAGGTATGGATGCCTGAAAATTAAACCTAGGTTTAGCATTAGGGACTATGGGCATAGGAGGTCCAATCTGTTGAGTATGCGGCCAGGTACATGGATATCTGACTGAAGGTTGGGTCTCAGGCCAGGGATAGATGTGTGTTAGTGTCCAGGTTCCCGTTTCATCATTGAGGTTGCCCTCCTTTCCCTCAGAATGATACCGAAGTATCAAAGCCCCAATGTCAGATCCCGAGGAGCTCGCCTCAGGGTATGCAGATCACACTAGCCCTAACCCGAGTTTGTGTTTTCAGACAGGACTGTGCCTGGCCTCCCCCCAAAAACTGTGTCCTATACAGTTTCCCAAACCCTCAAGATTAGGAGAAACCTGCAAGGACCCCAAGGCCACCAAAATTTTGTGGGACTCCCTGAACCAATGCCCAGTCTGACACATCCTGAGCACCTACCTCCAGTCAGACACCCAGGTAGATGGCCCCAGAGACAGAATATTGAACGTCACGTGCCCCTAGGCTCTCATGTGTACCTAGTTTAGGTTTCAAGGCATCCGTTTTCAGAGGCCTGGTCTCGGATACCATCATAGGGGAAATCCCTGAGCCACAAAACAGAACATCCCCTGTCCCCAGAAGGAAACCTTGCTAATTGGAGCCGTGTAAAACCCTCAGTGTAGGAGAATCCTGCAAGGCTCCAGAGTCACCACCACATTTGAAGGTCTCCCTGGACACAAACCCACATTATTACCCATCAGCATGAGACTCCATTGCAACTCAGCCCTTATGGTAGCTCATCCCAGAGCCAGCAGATCAAACCTGCCAAGTCCCTAAGATCCCATGGCAACCGATGGTGGGGTTTCCAGGCATCCACATGTAGAGTCCCGGTCTGGAATATTTCCATATGAGGGAACCTTAAGCCAACAAACATACTCCCCCTGTCCTGAAAAGAAAAGCTTGTTGTTTGGAGCAGCTCACAACCCCCAGAGAGGGGAAAACGCCCATGGCCTCATGAGGCCACCCCTACATTAGAGAGCCACCATGGACACACACTCCAGGCTGAACAAACGGCTGAAACTCGCCCTTTTTTCAGATACTGGGCATCTCACCTCATCCTCTAGATCAGGCCTGCCATACCCTAGCCCTTAAACCTAACCCGCTTGTGTTTTCAGACTTCTGTCCTCACACTCCTCGTCCACAAGCCCTCCAGATTGGGAATTCTGGAGGCACAACTCAGCAATCTGCCTACCCACCAGAAAGAAAAAGTGCCCTATGGGGCTTCCCCAAAACCCCAAAAGAGCATCAACCTGCACGGCCCTCGTCAAGGGCACCCTAATTTTATAGGTTGCCCTGTGCATTAATGCTCTGTCTGACACAGCCTGAGCCCCGACCTCCTCTCAGGCACCCAGATTGCTGGCTGCATATCCAGTGGTTTGACCTGCCATGTCACTAGTCCACAATCTCTACCCGACCTGGGTTTTCAGGCATCTGTCCCCAGATTTTATCACAAATTCCTGCATACCGGGGAACCTGAGGCACAAAACAGAACTCTTCCTTCCCCAATGCAGGAAATCTTGCTATTGGGATGGGTGTAAAACCCTCAGCATATTAGAGAAGTTCATGGACCATGTGGCCACGCCCACTCTTGAGGGCATCCCTGGGCAGATACAGGCATTGTGACCCTTTGCCTGAGCTCAGTTTTCAAATGAGCCCCTCGGTAGCTGTTCCAAGAGCCATCGTATAAGGGCCTGCATGCCCCTAGGCTAAATTATAACCCAAGTTGGGGTTCCCAGGAACATGTTACCAGATATCTGCCCTGGAATCCCACCTTTTGGGGGACACCTGAGACAGAAAACAGGACTCCCCCTTTCCACAGAATGACAGCAAACTATTGGGATACCGGAACAATCTTGAGAGAGGGAGAATCTTCCATGGCCCCATGAGGACACCAATGCATTACTCAGCCACCCTAGACACAAAATCCAGAGACAGAAGCCTGAGCTAATGCCTACACTAGCCCTACTTTCAGATCATGAGGAGCTCACCTCAGGGTCTGCAGATCAGGTCTACCATAGCCTCAGCCCTAAAACTATCCCTAGTTTGTGTTTTCAGACTTCTGTTCCCAGAGCCCTGGCCCACACAGCCTCCAGACTGTGGCCTCTGGAGCCACACCACAGGACTGTGCCTGTCCTCCTGGAGAAACTGTGCCCTCTACAGGTGCCCAAATCCTCCAGATTAGGAATAACCTGCAAAGCCCCCAAGGCCACCCCAATTTTGTAGTCCTCTCAGGACAAAAATGCACAGTCTGACACACCCTTAGCACCTACCTACAATAAGACACGCAGGTAAATGGCCCCCAAGACAAGGGATTGAACATGACATGCCCCGAGGCCCTAATCTGAACCCTAGCTTAGGTTTTCAGGAATCTGTCCCCAGAGGCCTGGTCTTGAATACCAACATATGGGAAATCTCTGAGCCACAAAACAACACCTCTTGTCCCCAGAAGGAGACCTTGCTATTTGGAGCTGTGTAAAACCCTCAGGGTAGGAGAATCCTGCATAGCCCCAGATTCCTCTGCCATATTCAAAGTTCTCCTGGGATAAAAACCGGCATTTTGACCCAACAGCATGAGACTCCATTTCAACTCAGCTCTCTGGGTAGCTCACACCAGCACCAGCAGATTGAACCTGCCTCTTTCCTAGGCTCCAATTGTCACACTAAGAGGGGTTTCCAGGCATCCATAGATACCTGCTTTTGAATATTTTAGTATGGGGGACACTTGAGCCAACAAACAGGACTCCCAGTGTCCTGAAAAAGGAAATCCCGCTGTGTGGAGCAGCTCACAACACCCAGAATGGGAAAACCTTCATGCCCTCATGGCCGCCCCTCCATTAAGCGGACATCATGGACACCAACTCCAGACAGAGCGAGCATCTGACACTCACCCTTACTTCAGATGTTGGAGATCTTGATTCAGTTTCTGCAGATAGGGCATGCCATGCCATAGGGCCTAAACCTAATCCTAGCTTCTGTTTTCAGACTTCCGTCCTCACACTCCTGGCCCACAAGCCCCGCAGATTGGGAATTCTGGAGCCAAAATGCAGCACTCTACCTGTCCTACAGAAGGATAAAGTGCCCTATGGGGCTGCCCAGAAATCCCAAATGAGGATCAACTTGTATGGCCCTCGACCACACCCCAAATTCATAGGCTGTCCTGTGCATTAATGCTCTGTCTGACACAGCCTGAGCCCAGACCTACTGTAAGACACCCAGACAGCTGGCCACATATCCAGCAATTTGGAACTGCCATCGCCCTAGGCCATCATCTCTACCCAACCTGGGTTTTCAGGCATCTGTCCCCAGACCTTATATCAAATCCCTGCACATGGGGGAACCTTATGCACAAATCAGAACTCCTCCTGCCCTGCAGAAGGAAATCTTGCTATTGGGATGTGTGTAAAACCCTCAGTGTAGGAGAAACCTTCATGGCCCATGAGGCCCAGCCCACGATTGAGGGTACCCCATGACACAAATCTCCATTGGGACACTTAGCTGGAGTGTCTTTTTCAACTAAGACCCCTCGGTAGGTCAATTTAGAGTCAGCATATGGGGTCTGCCATGGCCCTAGGCCCAAATCCTAACCAAAGTTTGGGTTTCCAAGCACCCATATCCAGAGCCCTGGTGTTGAAATCCTCATCATGGGGGAACACTGGGTCAGAAATCAGGACTCCTCCTTTCCCCCAGAATTACACCATGCTATTTGGAGAGTTGTAAAACCTCCATAGAGGGAGAAACTTTCATGCCCCATGAGGCCACCCCTTTATTCCGCAGCAATCATAGACACAAAATCCAGAGACAGAAGACTGAGCCCTAATTTCAGATCCCAAAGATCTGGCCTCAGGGTCTGCCCATTGGGCCTGCAAAACCCTTGGCTCTAACCCTAACCCAAGTTTGTGTTTTCAGATTTCTGTCCTCAGAGTCCTGGTCCACAAACCACCCCCACTGGGGACTCCATAGCCACACCACAGGACTGTGCCTGCACTCCAGAAGGAAACTGTGCACTTTAGAGCCCAAAGAAACCTCAAGATTAGGAGAAACATGCAAGGCCCCCGTGGTCACCCCAAATTCGTAAGAGGTCCTGGACAAAAATGTGCAGACTGACCCACCCTAAGCAAATACCTCCTGTCAGACACCCAGGTAGATTGCCCCATAGAGAAGATTAAACTTGACAGTCTCCTAGGCCCTAAACTTAATCCTTGTGAAGGTTTTCAGGCATCTGTCCCCAGAGGCCTGGTCTTGAATACTAACATATGGGGGATCCCTGAGCCATAAAACAGAACACCGTCTGTCTCCAGAAGGAAACCTTGCTATTTGGAGCTGTGTAAAACCCTCAGGGAAGGAGAATGCTGCATGCCCTTGAGGCCACCACCACATTTGAAGGTCCCCCTAGACACAAAACCTCATTGTGTCCCTCAGCATGAGACTCCATTTCAAATCATCCCCCTGAATAGCTCGCCCCAGAGCCAACAGATCAGACTTGCCATGTTCCTACATGCCATGTGTCAAGTTCCTACTCTAAAGGGAAACCCAGGTGGGGTTTCCAAGCAACCTAACTCTAGCTTTTGTTTTCAGGCATCTGTCTCCAGATGCCTGGTCTCAAATACCAACATATGTGGGATGACTGAGCCAGAAAACAGAACACCTCCTGTCCCCAGAAGGAAACCTTGCTAATTCGAGCTGTGTCAAACCCTCGGAGTAGGAGAATCCTTCATGGACCCTGAGGCCACCGCCACATTTGAAAGTCACACTGAACATAAACCTGCATTGTGGCAATCAACATGAAACTTGATTTCAACTCATCCCCCTGGGTACCTCGCCCTAGAGCCAGCAGATAAGACCTGAAATGTTCCTAGGCTCTAATGGTAACCATACATGGGTTTTCTAGGCATCCATACATAGAGCCTTGTACTCTAATAGTTCCATCTGAGGGAACCGTAAACCTTAATACAGGACTCCCCCTGCCCCTCAGGATGAAATATTGCTGTTTAGAGTGTCGCCCAACCCCCAGAGTGGGAAAACATTCATGGCCTCATGAGGCCACCCCTACATTAAGTAGCTCACATGGACAAAACTTCAGCCTGAGTGAACATCTCACACTTGCCCTTACTGCAGAGGCCGAGAATCTCACCTCAGCCTCTTCAGATCGGGCCTGTCATGCCGAAAGCCCTAAACCTAACCATAGGTTGTGTTTTCAGACTACCATCCCCAGTATCCTGGCATGCAAGCCCTCCAAATTGGGAATTCTGGAGCCACAACGCAGCGCTCTGCCTGCCCACCAGAAGAAAAACATTGCTCTATGGTGCTGCCCAGAAAACCCAAATGAGAATCAACCTGCACGGCCCTCTACCACACCCCAATTTCATAGGGCCCCCTGTGCACTAATGCTCTGTCTTTCACAGCCTGAGCCCAGACCTACTGTCAGACACCCAGACAACTGGCTGCATATCTAGCACCTCAGACCTGTTATGGCCTTAGGCCGTCATCTCTTCCCAACCTGGGTTTTCAGGCATCTGAACCTAGACCTTATCTCAAATACCTGCACATGGGGAAACCTAATGAACAAATCAGAACACCTCCTTCCTCATGGCAAGAAACCTTGCTGTTGGAATGGTGTCAAACCTTCAGAGCAGGAGAAACCTTCATGTCCAATGAGGCCATGCCCATGCTTGAGGGCCGACTGGGGCACAAATAAGCATGGTGACCCTCAGCATGAGACCCGTTTTCAAATAAGGTCTCTCAGGGCATGGACCAAGAGCCTGCATATCGCGCTGGCCATGCCCTTAGTCCCCAATCATAACCAAAGGTCGGGATTTCCAGTCGCCCGTACCCAGGGCTCTGCTCTGGGATCCCTCTTTTGGGAACTGAGAACAAAAACAGGACTCCTCCCTTCCCACAGAATGACCCAAAACTCTTGGGAGTCAGCAAAATCCCCAGAGAGGGAGAATTGTCCATGGCCTCTGAGGCCACCCCTATATTCCACGGCCATTCTTGACACAAAATCCAGAGACAAAAGCCTGAGCTACCGCCTCACACTCGCCCTTATTTCATATCCCAGGGAACTCCCCTCACGGTCTATAGATCGGGCCTGCCATACCCTCGGCCCCAAACCTAAGCCAAGTTTCTCTTTTCAGACTTCTGTCACCACAGCCCTGAGCTGTACACCCTCTAGGCTGTGGCCTCTGGAGCCACACCACAGGAATGTGCCTGCCCTCTCAAAGGAAACTGTGCCCATTCCATAGGCCACAAGCCTACATATTAAGAGACACCTACAAGGCCTCCAAGGCCATCCCAACAGCGTAGTCTTCCCTGGACAAAAAGACGCATTCTGCACAACCTGAGCAACTACGTCCACTCAGACACACAGACAGTTGTCCCCAGAGACAGAACATAAAACCAGACATGCCCCTAGGCCCTAATCTGAACCCTAGCTTTGGTTCCCAGGCATATTTCTTCAGAGGCCTGGTTTTGAATACCAGCATATGGGAGTTTGCTGAGGCACAAAAAGGAACACCTCTCATCTCCACATGGGAGGCTTGCTCTTTGGAGGTGTGAAAAACCCTCCAGGTAGGCGAATCCTGCAGGGCCCCTGAGCCACCACCCCATTCCAAGGTCTCCATGGACACAAACCCACATTATGACCCATCCTCATGAGAGTCCATTTCAACTCAGCTCACTGGGTACCTTGCCCCAGAGCCAGCAGATCGAACCTGCCTTGTCGCTAGGAGCCAATGAGAATGCAAGGTGGGGTTTCCAGGCATCCATCCTTTGAGCTGTGCTCTCGAATATTTCTGTATGGGGCAGCCTTGAGCCATCCAATAGTACTCGCCTATCCTGCAGAAGGAAACCTTGCTCTTTGGAGCAGCTCCCAAACCCCAGAGTGAGAAAACCTCCATGGCCACAAGAGGACACCCATGCATCAGGAGTCATCATGGTGGCAAACTCCAACCTGAGCCAAAGTCTGATACTTGCCCTTACTTCAGATGCTGGAGATCTTGATTCAGACTGTGCAGAGTGGGCATGCCATGCCCTCTGCCAGAAACCTAAGCCTAGCTTGTGTTTTCAAACTTCTGCCCTCATACTCCTGGGCCAGAAGCCTTGCACATTGGGAGTTCTGGAGCCACAACGCAGCACTCTGCCTGAGCACCAGAAGAAAACAGTGCCATATGGTGCTGCCCAGAAACCCCAAATGAGGATCAACCTGCATGGCCCTCAAAAGCACCCCAATTTCCTAGGCTTCTCTGTGCAGTAATGCTCTTTCTGACACAGCCTGAGCCCAGACCTCCCCTCAGATACCCAGAGATCTGGCCACTAGTACAGTTGATCAGACCTGACATGGCCCTCTGCCCTCATATCTTCCCAACGTGGGTTTTCAGGCATCTGTCCCTAGTCTTCTCTCAAATCGCTGCAGTGGGGGAAGCTGATGCACAATACAGACCTCCTCCTTCCCCATGGCAAGAAACTTTGCTATTGGGATGGGTGTCAATGCCAAACCTTCAGACTCAGAGAAACCTGCATGGCCCATGAGGCCATGCCCATGCTTGAGGGCCTTCTTGGGCACAAACACTCCTGCCTTCCCACACAATGACCCCAAACTCTTGGGAGCCAGGCCAAATCCCCAGAGAGGGAGAATCGTCCATGACCCATGAGGCCACCTCTACATTCTTCGGGCATTTTTGACACAAAATCCAGAGAAAAAAGCCTGAGCTACCGCCTAACACTAGCCCTTCTTTCACATCCCGAGGAGCTCCTCTCATGGTCTGTAGATTGGGCCTGCCATATTCTCGGCCTGAAACGTAACCCGATTTGTGTTTTCAGATTTCTGTCCCCACAGCCCTGGCCCACAACCCCTCCAGGCCTAGGCCTCTGCAGCCACACCAGAGGACTGTCCCTGCCCTCTAGAAGGGAACTGTGCCCGTTCCATTGGCCACAACCCTACAGATTAGGAGAAACCTACAAGACCCTCGAGCCCTTCCCAATTGTGTAGTCCTCCGTGGACAAAAAGGCATTTCTGACACCAACTGAGCCACGACCTGTACTGAGACACACAGACAGATGTCCCCAGAGACAGAGGATAGAACCGGACATGCCCCTAGGCCCTAATCTGAAAACTAGCTTAGGTTTGCAGGCATTTCTCCCCAGAGGCCTGCTTTCAAATACCAGCATATGGGGGTTTCCAGAGGCACAAAACGAACACCTCTCATCTCCATGTGGGAACCTTGCTATTGGGAGCTGTGTAAAACCCTCCAGGCAAGAAAATCCTGCAGGGCCCCTGAGCCACCATCATATTCCAAGGTCTCCATTGACACAAACCCGCATTATGACCCAAAATCATGAGAGTCCATTTCAACTCAGCCCCCTGAGTAGCTCACCCCAAAGCCAGCAGATCGAATCTGCCTTGTCCCTAGGAGCTAATGGGATTTTGTGGTGGGGTTTCCAGGCATCTGTCTTTGACCCATGCTCTGTAATCTTTAAATATGGGGCAGCTTTGAGCCATCCAATAGTACTCGTCTGTCCTGCAGAAGGAAATCTTGCTGTTTGGAGCAGCTCACAACCCCAAGAGGGGGAAAACCTCCATGGCCTCATGAGGCGACTCTTCCTTTCAGGAGTCATCATGGTCGCAAACTCCAGTGTGAGCCAAACCTGATACTCAGCCTTACTTCAGATGCTGGAGATCTTGATTCCGCATCTGCAGTGTGGGCCCGTCGTGCCCGCCGCCTGAAACCTAACCTTAGCTCGTGTTTTCAGACTTCTGCCCTCACAATCCTGGCCCAGAAGCCCTTCACATTGGGAATTCTGGAACCACAACACAGCACTCTGCTTGCACACAAGAAGAAAAAAGTGCCCTATGGGGCTCCCCCAAAACCCCAAATGAAGATCAACCAGCATGGCCCTCGACTGCATCCCAATCTCCTAGGTAGCCCTGTGCTATAATGCTCTGTCTGACACAGGCTGGGCCCAGACGTCCTGTCATACCCTGAGACAGCTGGCCGCAAATGCAGCAGTTCAGACCCACCATGGCCCTCTGCCATCATCTCTTCCCAACCTTGGTTTTCAGGCAACTGTCCCTAGACCTTCTCTCAAAACCCTGCATATGGGGGAACCTGATACACAAAAATTTAATTCCTCCTTCCCCTTGGCAAGAAAACTTTCTTCTAGGATGGGGCTCGATATCAAACCCTAAGAATTGGAGAAAACTGTATGGACCCTGAGGCCACGCCCATGCTTGCAGGCCGCCGTGGGCACAAACACGCATTGTGAACCTCAGCCTGATCCCTGTTTTCAAATGAGGACTCTCGGTAGCTGGATTAAGAGCCCGCATATTGGCTTGCCATGCCCGTAGGCCCCAATCCTAATCAAAGGTGGGGTTTTCTGGTCACCCTTACCTGGGGCTCTTCTCTGGAATCCCTCTTTTGGAGGGACCCCTGAGACAGAAATTAGGACTCCTGCTTTCCCGCACAATGACCCCAAATGATTGGGAGCCAGGCCAAATCCCCAGAGAGGGAGAATCGTCCATGACCCATGAGGCAACCTCTACATTCCTCAGCCATCCTTGACACAAAATCCAGAGAAAAAAGCCTGAGCTAACGCCTCACACTCGCCCTTCTTTCATATCCCGAGGAACTCCCCTCACGGTCTATAGATTGGGCCTGCCATACCCTCAGCCTAAAACCTATCCCCAGTTTGTGTATTCAGATTTCTGTCCCCACAGCCCTGGCCTGCACACCCTCCAGGCTGGGGCCTCTGGAGCCACACCAAAGGACTGTGCCTGCCCTCTCAAAGGAAACTGCCCATTCCCTTGGCCACAACCCTACAGATTAGGAGAAACCTACAAGGCCCCTGAGCCCATTCCAATTGGGTAGTCCACCCTGGACAAAAAGCCATTTCTGAAACCACCTGAGCAACTACCTCCACTCAGAAACACAGACAGATGTCCCTAGAGACAGAAAATTGAATCAAAAATGCCCCTAGGCCCTAATCTGAAAACTAGCTTAGGTTTGCAGGCATCTCTCCCCAGAGGCCTGCTTTCGAATACCAGCATATGGGGGTTTCTTGATGACAAAATGAACACCTCTCATCTCCACATGGGAACCTTGCTATTGGGAGCTGTGTAAAACCCTCCGGGTAAGAAAATCTTGCAGGTCCCCTGAGCCACCGCCACATCTCAGGGTCTCCATCGACACAAACCCGCATTATGACCCATCAGCATGAGAGTCCATTTCAACTCAGGCCCCTGCATAGCTCGTCCCAGAGCCAGCAGATCGAATCTGCCTTGTCCCTAGGAGCCAATGGGATTTCAATTTGGGTTTTCCAGGCGTCCGTCCTTTGAGCTGTGCTCTCGAATATTTCCGTATAGGGCAGCCTTGAGCCATAAAATAGGACTCGCCTGTCCCGCAGAAGGAAATCTTGCTATTTGGAGCAGCTCACATCCCCCAGAGTGGGAAAACCTCCACGTCCTCATGAGGCAACCCTTCCATTCAGAAGCCATCATGGTCACAAACTCCAGCCTAATCCAACGTCTGATACTCGCCTTTACTTCAGATGCTGGAGATCTCGATTCAGTCTCTGCATAGTGGGCTTATCATGCCCTCTGCCCGAAACCTAAGCCTAGCTGTTGTTTTCAGACTTCTGCCCTCACTGTCCTGGCCTAGATGCCCTTTACACTGGCAATTCTGGAGCCACAACGCAGAACTCTGACTGCCCACCAGAGAAAAAAGTGCCCATGCGGCTGCCCAGAAACCACACATGAGGATCAACCTGCATGGCCCTTGACTACACCCCATTTTCCTAGGCTCTGTCTGACCCCATTACTGCTCTGTCTGACCCAGCCTGAGCCCACACCTCCCCTCAGACACCCAGACAGCTGGCTGCATATGCAGAAGATTGGACCCACCATGGCCCTCTGCCTTCATCTCTTCCCAACCTGGGTTTTCAGGCATCTGTCCCAAGAACTTCTCTCAAATCCCTGCATAGGGTGGAACCTGATGCACAAAATAGAACTCCTCCTTCCCCATGTAAGAGACCTTACTTTGGGGATGGAGGTCAAAGCCAAACGCTCAGAGTTGGAGAAACCTGCATGGCCCATAAGGCCACGCACATGCTTGAAAGCTGCCTTGGGCACAAACACGCATTGTGACCCTCAGCTTGAGCCACGTTTTCAAATGAGGCCTCTCAGTAGCTGGAATAAGTGCCCACATATCGGGCTTGCCATGCTCCTAGGCCCCAATTCCAACCAAATGTGGGGTATTCCGGTCGCCTGTACCCGGGGCTCTGCTCTGGAATCTCTCTTTTGGAGGGACCCCGAGAGAGAAAACAGGACTCCTGCCTTCCCACACAATGACAACAAATGATGGGGAACAGGGCCAAATCCCCAGAGAGAGAGAATCATCCATGGCCCATGAGGCCACCTCTACATTCCTGTGCCATCCTTGACACAAAGTCCAGATTTTGAAATAGAATCTCAATAGACAAAGATTTTCTTTTAGCTCTTTGACCATGTCATCCTATTGCCTTCTTGACCTTCCTTTTTTCTAAAGTGGAATCATGATAATATGTCCCCATGTGTGATGAGTTGTTTCACACTTTTAGCTTAAGTCATATTTCCTTTGCCTATGCCTTAGCACTTTGATTTGATAAGCAAAAGTTGTGCTCAAGCACCTCAAATTTAGCAGGCTTCCAGTCTCTTCCAATGGAGCAGTATGTGGGTTGAGAGACACATTCAGAGTTAGTCTTTGAAAAGATTATGCCTTAAAAAGTCCCTTGTCTTTTGCATTTTGACAGATTTCTAGAGTCTGTTTCTGATGGCAAAGCTCAGGAATGAGAGGTTATTTCACTCCTTTTCTGCTTTTTTTAATGTGTAATTCTCCCTCATAAACTTTTAGCCTGCTGATTGCCACAAACCAGAATGCAAACTTGGGTTAACATACTTGCAGATTTTCTCTGCGATTTTAAGCCAGGTCTTCCAGTTAAGGTGAGCAAGCTGCAGGTTTTCACTCTCCATCCAGAACTGTGGTTGACTTGCCCGGCAGAAGTGTGTATTCTTTTTGAGTTAAAATTACAGTTCTTACAGATTGATCTGGGTGTGTGTTAAAGGGATATAGAAAAGGAAGACGTTCTAGGCAAGAAAACCATTGTTTTCCATCATTCTCATTTGGAGCTCTTGTCATTTTTTAAGTAAACAATTCTTAATTTGTTATATGGTTGTATTCAGTATCCCGTGCCTTAAAATGGCTGCCTTTTCCTTTTCCTCAATTATTTACCCATTTTATCCTAAAGGCTATGTAATAAAGACGTTTCCTACACTTGTTTATATTTGCTTTCTACAGAAGGGAATCGCCTAGCCTTCTGGAACCATTGTTGGAATTCCCATAATTATTAAATTACTGAGAGGGGTTCAGTGAAACTGCTGAGAAAAACAAAGTGCTATATTGAGTCCTGGGAGAAGAGGAAGAGATTCAGGTGTTTAAACTCTAAGTGAAAATTGAATATGCTAGACACCTGCTGAAGACATATCCTTATTCTCTAAAGATTCCTGCTTAAAACTTACAGATTCATAGAATGTTGTGGCTTCTCTATGACCCTGATTATATCTGAAGTTAAGCATGAATTTGTTTCTAATTATTAGTTGCAGATAAAATTGTCACATTTGAACATAGCTTGTGTATTTGTGGTTTTTTAAATTTCTTTTCAGCGTAACAGAAGTCATAGTTTTTGCACCACACTCAGTGCTCCATGCAATGCATGCCCTCCATAATACCCACCACCTGACTCCCCCAACCTCCCACCCCCCACCCCTTCAAAACCCTCGGATTGTTTTTCAGAGTCCATAGTCTCTCATGGTTCATCACCCCCTCCAATTTCCCTCAACTATCTTCTTCCCCATGTCCTCCGTGTTATTTGTTATGCTCTGCAAATCAGTGAAACCATATGATAATTGACTCTCTCTGCTTGACTTATTTCACTCAGCATAATCTCTTGTTTATTTGTATAAACTGCTCAGATGGGGTGCCTGGGTGGCTCAGTGGGTTAAGCTTCTGCCTTCGGCTTGGGTCGTGATCTCAGGGTCCTGGGATCGGGCCCGCATCAGGGTCTCTGGTGAGCGGGAAGCCTGCTTCCCCTTCTCTCTCTCTCTGCCTGCCTCTCTGCCTGCTTGTGATCTCTGTCTCTCTGTCAAGTAAATGAATAAAATCTAAAAAAATAAAAATATAAACTCATATGTCTTACAAATGAGTGTTCACCCCGTGTGTTCTCCACACCCTCCTGGCTTTTAATATGTGTGGGAGGCCTGAGTTGTGCTTACAAGCCACCTTCCCTCTCTGGGATCGCTGCCTGGTTGGCTCTAAAGGGCACTGCCTGTCCATCCATACCTGTTCCTGTTCTGTTCCAGTGCAGTCCTCATTTTACAGCTAGGTGAGGGTATGGCATGATGTAGGGAAATCACTGGAGATTTAGTCTTTAACCTCCTTGCCAGGCTTGTCTCTGATTAGCAGCTTGTCTACTCGCCAGAGTGTGCTCACTGAAAGGACACTCTTTTCCACTGTTTGGAAAAACACATTTAAACCCAGCCATCTGGGCATTGTGAACTTAGGGATCATTTAAAAAAATAATGACAATATTAATGACCAAAATATAATCATTGTAAATATAATATATGCCATCATATAATAAACACAAAATAATTATAACATAAAATAATAAGCCATACGAATCACAATGAATGTGACTTTTCTAAGTAATCAGTCAACCCAGGTTCTCATTTCTCTGTCTCCCGGCACAGCTAGATCTCTGTGCATTGATAGGCACAAAGGAGCAATGCCTGGGAGTGTGGACTATGTGCACAGAATGCCAATCCACTTACCTTAGCTGCTGGTATCTGCTGCAGGAGACAGTGCAGGGCTGCAAAGACACACCTGAGAAGGCGGCAGCAGTGGAAGGTCCAGGCCCCAATCATGATTGTGCTGCATTCACTGAGCAGAGAGGCAGGTTCAGCCCCACAGGCACCTGCATTACCATCACTCATCCATGCCATGCCCGCCTGTCCTCCCCACCCTAGCTGTCTGCTTCCCACCCTATTCTGAGGACCCCGGCCACCCCTCTTCCCCTATGCAAGGTCAAGCAATCCTTCTCCCCATGCCGGATACCATGCCCCCACCCAACTGGCAGCCTGCTCCTCCTCACGCCCACCTCTGCCACTGGTTCTGCTCAAAATATGGACTGGTGAATTGGGCAGGGCATATGCAGAACCTGTCCAGCAAACAGGTGCTACCATTCTTGCAGCAGCAAAGCCATGGGGGCGCCCCTATAGGCAAGAGGGCTAGCTGTTAGCATCTGCTGGCCTCCTTGCCCTTTGCATTACACTACCACCAAAGGGTTTTATGAGATTGCCTGGAGAGGCAATAAAATTGAACTCCCTGCCAAGTGTGTTTGATCTGGTAAGCCCTCACTACTTGTTAATTTAAGGATAAAGAACAAACTGCCAGGGGTACTGGAGGTTCAGGAAGCAGTTTAAGGCCCCAAGGAGAAACCCTGTTCCCTGCCAGTAGCATTTTCTCTTGGCCTTCCTTTCATATGTTAAAGTCAGGCTGTGATTTCCCTGGGCAGGGATTAAAAGCAGGCCTTCAGGGTGGGGACCACCTACAGGTGGGATGACTACAGAACACCCTCCCAGCCCCTTGCCCTCACCCCACCCCCAGGCACATGCCCCTGCCTCCTCCAGAGACATGGCTCAGGAGCCTGAGAGTGAGCAATAAGCCAAGCAAGGATTTGATTTTAACTTGGGTTGCAATAGCTGTTTTGAATATACTTAAATCACACTCCTCTAGACCTGAGGAAATGAAACATTGTACTAATCAAGGAGTAAAACTTGTTTTCACAGTAAAAGAGAACCTCTCTAGAATATATTTTTCACTTTGTAGTATATCATCATGAGAGGATGATAAAATGTGGTTTAAATCTGCTGGGATTTTCATTTTATTCTTAATCTATTCCAGGTTGTTCTCAGATCCTAATCTGGGAGGCCAGTGATGACCACATAGTTAAATGGGGGATAACACAATTTATGACTTTGGGAAGCCCTGAAGTAGGGACTTGAATCCTGGGGCTTCCATTCCCCTCGCCAAAATGATTCAGGTTCCAGTTGAGTGTCTTTTGCTGCAGCTTCTGGGCTGTAGCATTGTTGATTTCTTTTCTGTTACTGTTCTGTTGCTCTCTCTCATAACCTTTTAAAAACATTGAAAATATGGGACATGATTAAGAAATAAATATACAATCAAAAGAGACTATAAATAAAATGCTTCTTACTGTTGTATCCCAAGGGGATGTTGTGTAAGGCCAAACTGATAAAAATAGAAGCCTATAATTTTTATTTTTTTTTAATTTTTTACACATTTTATTTATTTATTTGACACACAGAGAGAGAAACCACAAGTAGGCAGAGAGGCAGGCAGAGAAAGAGGGATAAGCAGGCTCCTTGCTGAGCAGAGAGTTTGATGCAGGACTCGATCCCAGGACCCTGAGATCATGACCTGAGCTGAAGGCAGTGGCTTAACCCACTGAGCCACCCAGGCACCTGAAGCCTATAATTTTTAAAGAAAATCATTGAAGTTTAAAATATTAAAAGTAGAAATGTACATATACTTAAAATGTAATCATATGAACAAAAGTATATACAGATTTAACATAAAATAAATATTATACCATCATTCTATAACCTGAAGATGTAAGTTAATTAATGTTGTCATGACTTCCAAAAATTTTGAGACCAAGGACGTGTACATGTCCCTTAATGAGAAGGAACAACTGTGCATGAAAGCAGTTTTTTTTTTTTCCTGGAGGCTTTTAAATGCTACTCTCGACCCTCAGATGCGGATGATGTGTGTCCTTACCTAACAGGGTGTCTCTGGGTCATTTCCCATTGACACATTTGGTGTGAGATTCCCCTTCTCTCATCAATACACTGAAGATTAATTTCCAAGGAAATGGATATCAGGCTCCAAGGAAGTTGAGTCTTACCAGGTTTTGTATTTGAAGGTATCTTTACTCCAAGTCCTGGAATAGCTGCATTAAGACACAAGATGGGTAAGGAAAGAAGATACAGATCTTCATACCCTTCCCTGGGCTGTGAGAAAGAACAGTGATATCTCTGGGTTCTGCCCTGGAAGCCCATTAGCCAGTGAGCTGCTGAGACAAGCAAGGGCCCATGCTGAGACTCCAGGACTGTCCCCTCACTGAGACCAGGTGGAGGTGGGGAGGGGCTGGAGACTTGGGCTGATTCTCTCCTCAGTAGCATTAACAGTGCTGACAGAAGCAAGGGTATTCAACCCCTGATGTAAATATTGGTGGCTAAGGCAACAAGACTTATCTCATCGAAAACAAAACAAAACAAAACATACAAACAAAGGACAACAACAACAAAACCAAAAACTTGAATCTCTACATGAAAAAAGTTTTCACAGGGAAATGAAAATTTTGTGTTGTGTACTCTGGTATGGTGGTGAGGGCCCAGCTAGAAAAGGGAGCCATATGGGACCTAGGCAACAGGCATGGGTCCCAAAGTCTTGACAGGGGAAGAGGAATATGAAGGTAGACAGCTGACCACCTGCTTTCTGAAGATGTATGGATGCTTACACAGATTGAGCCTTTTCTCTGTAACAAGCACTCTGGTGACTCTGTCATGTGTATTACCCACTTAATACAGGGTGCCTGGGGCAGAATTTTTATTATCCCCCATGGAAAAGGAGAGGCAACAGAGGCTTAGTTTAAGTCCATGTGGCAGGTGGATCTTTAAACAATATGTAATGTACAGATTTTGTACATCACAATGTACAAATGTACAATGTACAGAGAAGAATCTCACAATGTGCTCAGCTTGTGAATACACGGAATGTAGAGGTGACTTCCCCGTCATTGTCTGATGGTAAGCTCTGGATCCAAGATGGGAGTGATCACCAAAAGAAGGACAGGGGCCCTTTTATCATCATTGAAGAAGGGACTTTGCAACTCTGGGCCAAATCCTTCTATGATTTTAATATAAAAAGGCATTCTGCCTCATTAACTGTCCTTCTCATAGTCTTCATTTGGGACTGAATTTCTGTAACAACATTTTTAATTTGTGTCTGTCTAGTTTTTGTTCTTTTGTTTCTACAGTGAGGGATTCCCTAGTGCCTTCTATGCATTTATTAGCCTGTCTAGTGTCTTTTGAATCATTGTTTTAAATTCTAGTTCATATATTTGACTTATATCCATAGTGATTCAATCCCTGGTAATGAATACTACCTCCAGTTCTTTTCAGGTGAATTACTCCATCTCATCAGTGTGTTAATAACAGAAAAGAATGGGGCGCCTGGGGGGCTCAGTGGGTTAAGCCTCTGCCTTCGGCTAAGGTCATGATCTCAGGGTCCTGGGGTCGAGCCCCACATCGTGCTCTCTGCTTGGCAGGGAGCCTGCTTCCCCCTCTCTCTCTGTCTGCCTTGCTGCCTACTTGTGATCTCTCTGTCAAATAAGTAAATAAAATCTTTTAAAAAAAGGAAAAGAAAATACAATGAGAGGGATAAAACTAAATAATATGAATTTAAAAAGAGTACAAATTACTTTAAAAAGATATGTAAAATAAAAAAAAATAAATAAATAAAAGGCTAAAAAATATACAAAGACTGCTACCTAGTGTTATCCCTAAAATTTGAAACTTTGCAGCCCTCTATGATCAGTAAACTTGACAGGAGTGAGGAGTTTGTGATGGTATTTTGGGGGAGGGGTCTGTTGAACTCATTCTCATGTGTACTTCAGTTGGTGCAAATGTACCTCTTCTAAGAAGAGGCAGACCTCCATGTAATCAATCCTGGATTCCAGTATGTGGCCTTGTATTACTCCCTGAAGGCTTACAGAACGAGTGGGTGGGATGAATACGGCTTTACTCTGCTCTCTACCCAGGAGCTGAAAATTTGCACCCCAACTCTTCAGTGAGCTCTCACAGAAAAGCATTCCATCAGTCTTATCTCCTTGGTTCCTGTCAGAATTCTGTGTTCACCCGGTCAGTGACAAAGCATTTTTATCTCAGGCATGTGAATGTTTTCCAATTCCAATTTCTATGGATTTCTGTGGCACAGAGTCATGCAATACCTCCTGGGGGTTGGAGGCTTGCCATGCTTCTGGTTTTTGCTTTTTTTTTCCTCCCAGGAATGTGGTCACCCAACTGTGCTGTGATTTGAAGTTTAGGACTACATAGAGGAAAAAGCCAACACCTAACCTCACAATTTTCAGCCAGCTTTCCCAAACTGATACCTGAGGACTCTGAAACATTCAGGCCCCAAATGTACTTCTTGTTACCACCAGGATCCTCATGCTGCCATACTTGCTTAATGATTCCACCCTGCTTCACCACATGAACACCTTTAATCCGGGGACATTCCCCACAGTAGTAAACTCTTAAAAGTTTCAATTGTGTACTTCTTTGCTGATAGAGCTTTGCAGTAGCCTCCTTAGCCCAGTTTCCTCCCCTCTGCTTATACCCACAGCTATATCACCCACACAACTTATTCCCACCCATGCCAGTCAAACTCCAAAGCTGCAGCATGCATCACAGTGGGCAGGAGGTAGCTCTTGAAGTAGTTCAGGATCTTGTTCTGGGGCTCTTGCTGGTGCTGTAGGTTCATGAAGAGAAAGTACCCACACCATGATTGACTTTTCATGTCCTTCTAAATAAAGGAAAATTTTCCCATCACTCATTGTTGTCTGAGCCCATGAAGCAATCCCTGGGAGTTTTTTCCAGATGGCAGGTCATGGGCACAGGGATCTGTGTTTACTCATTATTCCTGGCCTACCACAGTTGGTGGAGACTTGCTCTATTTGACCCAAGCTGTTCTAGTCCATATAAACCACCCCTTTTCCTCCTCACCACAGCATTTCTCTGGTTTTCCTCCCTCTCCAACCTCCCCCTTCTTGAGTTCTTTTCTCTCCAATAAATAAATAAAGCCTAAATTTTTTAAATAAAAGATTGAGAATAAAGGTTTATATTTAGGCCATCGAAACCTGAATGGAAACAATCTCCTGTGTGTATTTGTTATCTTTCCCTAGTGCTGATGGTGTCAGAGGTGCATGACAACCCAGAGATTGAGAAGGGATATGGTGGAGGGACTCTAGATTCCAAAAAGACCATATGAAAGGAGCTCCATCTCCAAACTGAAGATCCACTCAGAACTCTCATGTGGGGAAATTTATGGTGATATGCTACCAAAGTTTGGGGAGGTATTTGGTAATTCAGCATAACATAATATACCTACAACATGTTGAAATCAACAAATAAATTTCAATCATTATCAGCATAGAACCTATGAAAAAAATGACCAAGAAGTACCCGGCTTCCTCGGCGAGTAGGGCATGTGGTACTTGATCTCAGGTTCATGAGTCTGAGCCCAACATGGAACATAGAGTTTCCAAAGGGGGGAAAGAAAGGACTTAGACATGATGAAATCAAATAGGTTTTGGCAATAGAGCTGGTCAATGGAGCGCTGGATCCTCTATTCTGTTCATTCAGCCACTGGGCCCTGAGAACTCAGATGGTGCCAGTGTTTTTCAGGCAACTAGTTTCTCCCTCTAAGAGCACAGGGTCTAGAGGGGAAGATGGACAAGCATGAACCAAAAAGGTGAATGAAAAGGACATTTGCTCCATAAGAAAAGAGCAAGGGAGTATAACTGGATCTTGAGCTCCACCATGTGAAGGGTGTGAGAATGATGTGCAGAGGTGACATTAAAAATTCCTGTGGCAGGAAGAGAAGGATACATCCCTGCACAAATCAGAGTATATTTAGCCTGGAAGAGGGCACCATGGTGCAGAAGATTGAAAGCAGAATATAATATTCCTGCAGTAGAGGTTAGAAATAAAGTCAGGGTGGTGGAGGAAGCTGAAGAGAGGATCAGGGAGGAAGGGGAGGTGGGCCAAGGCCTGGGGCAGGTAGACAGTATCAATACCCTGCTCCTAGTTCTGTGTGACCACATTACTACACACTCAGTGGCTTAACCAACAGACACTGTCTCATAGTCTCAGAGGATCAGGAATCCATGAGTTCTCAGCTAGGGTTTCCTGCCAGAGCCTCTCCGTACTTTGGGGCTGTTGACAACACCAAGGCAGGACCTGCTTCACTGAGAGCTTGAGTTCACTTAGGGGTGTTGGCAGGATTTAGTCCACCTCAAAGGTCTGAGTTCTGTCTGTTGTTGGCACTTACTGGTAGGTAACATGCACATGTCTAGGTCATGGTTCAACATAGGGTTTTGTACTCCTGAGTGAAGATCTGAGAGAGAATAGGCATCAGAGTAAGCATGGGATTGGGCAAGGAGCTTTTATAACTGAATCTCAGAATGGGCTTGTGGGTCATGTTGCCATGTTCTGTCTAATGGTAGGAATCACTAAGTCCAGACCACATTCCAGGGGACAGGGTTACACAAAGATGTGTAAACAGGATATGAGATTTCAGGAAACAACTGAGAGGAGAAGGTGAAGATCTTCGCAGGGTTAGGGCCTTGCCCTGAATGGTAAGAAGGCTGAACCTGGCATGAACCAAGCTCTTTGAGTGTCCTCAATGTAGGGACCCTGGATGCACGTAGCCATTCACTGGAGGGCTCTGGAAAAAAATAGTTGTGTTGAAAGAAGTGGCTACAGACATAGAGATGGTGTAAGGGTGAGTGTGAACACTGATATCCTAGATAGGCAGCATTCCAGCAAGTTATTGTCTGAGGGGCTGTCCAGGTCATGGCAATGCCCTGAGTAGAACCCTATCCATATAACACCCATTGGAAAGGAGGTAATTTTTCTCAGTACAGGATATGCAGTCTCTAGGGGTAAGTGTGAATTCTGACTTTCAGAGGCTAAGGCTCCAATCCCTTCTTGCTTTTAAAATTAGAAAGCCTATGATCTTGGGAAGCCATTATCCAACCCTCTGTGGATGAGGCTGCCATCTTCTGGGACTCCAGAAATTGAGCACTGATGAACACATGTGCACGCATACGAGAGAGTGTGCATGTGCACGTGTGCGTGCACACACACACACAAACACACGCTCACACACATACACACCAATACGGACTGTAGTGTGGGATCTGACCAAGAGCAGACGCAGAGAAGGTAAGAAGAGGAAGAAAATGTGGTTGGAGCTATTTATTACATGTGACACCATTCCTCCAATATCACAGATATTATCCCACATATGCCTATGGACATCTGGAGAAAGTCCATGATATAATCGTCTGTATTGTACAGACAAGATGCAGACTAACCCTGTCAGGGAAAATGGCTTATCCAGGGACAAAACCAGGTAAGATTGGAGAGCTGTTCCTGAAGCCACGTTTTTCTAAGCTCAGGACCTGGCTGAACCCATACCTTCCTTAGGGGCCTGTGAAGAGGGGTGTGTTTGTGTCACTGTGTAAAGATGTGCCCTACATGGAGAATGGGGATGAGCAGATGGCAACCCTGAGCACTGTTTGTTTTGTGTCAATCCAGGAGTGGACTTGGGTAGGTGATCTTGGGCAGTAAAGCTATTTCCTTGACCACAGACCCCAAAAGAATTTGGAACCCCTGCAAACAGGCTCCCACATTCTAGTGTAGTCTAGCACCAGGGTTACTTGGGTAGAGACATCCAATACTGAAATATGTTATCTTGCTGTTTGCCTACCTCCCGGGACTCTGGCACACAGAAACTTGAGGGGAATGGCTTTTTCACATGCTGCAGATGTTGGCCCAAACCTCATGTGTAAAGCCTCAGGACATTTGTGAGGAGGTTCCATAAGGTAATGCAGGACAGCCTATGCCAGGCCAAGCCAACCCTCTGAGCCATCCCAGGGCAGCCTCGTCCTCTCCTCTGCAGTTTATGGTAAAGAGGGATTTGTTTGGGTTCCTGCCACTTGGATGGGGGGAGTTGCAAGATAGCGGATACCCTGGTGAGCCCTTTATGTCCATACCAATGTCATGGTGGGCAGGATGGAAAGGAATCCTGAGTTGCGTCTTACCTCTCTCAGAACACAGTGAAGGCCCTGAAGCTGTGCCACATTTCTCTTCTTGGTGGAGGTGTGTGCATATTGGTGTGTGGTGTGGCTCTAATGGAGTGCCCTGGGTCTGAGGACCAGCAAAGGCATCCAGACAGGACTCTGAGGCCTCCTGTCTGGTTGCTTGGCAGTCTTTACAGAGCTCCACACAGGAGATGGATGTTGAGATCCTCTGCTCTTACCTCCTTGAAGAACAAAAGGTGTCCCAAAATGCCAAGAGAGTCCAGCGCTGGGCTCAGGGTGAGTTTAGGTGCTGTGAAATCCATCCACCAGGGTCCCAGTGAAACAGAATGGCACCCATGTCCCAGAAGCCAGACCAGTACTGCTGTGGGCTACCTCTTAGAATCCTAAACCCACATGAATCTGCATCACCATCGCCTTTTCAAACTTGCCCTCATTTCCCTGCCCCTACCTTGGCCAGATGTAGAGTAATTGTCCACATATTTGTAATAATATCAGAAAAGAGACTTTAAACCATGTCTGATGACATTCATTTAGAATCCTTTTGCATTGTGCTATGTATTTTCATAACATGTGCTCCCAGGTGTCCCCACTGACCTGACAGTCTTCCCCAGGTTCTGCAAGTCTTACACATGATCAAGGTGAGTTGGAAGACATTTCCCCAAAGGGACATGTTGCCAATGGTACTATGTCTCTTATTCTGCCTTTTGGTTTTTAATGAACACATTCCTCAGGCCCCTCCAGGGTCAGGGTCAGGGGCTTCATTCTGCTGCACAACATTCCAGAATTCCATTCATTTGTTAAAGCCATTGAGCCCTTCAATTATGCAGGATTTTGATGTGGTTCTCTTCTGTTGCTAACGCATAGTGCTGCATGAAACATCCTACATGTCCTAATATCCTTAGCTGTCTCACCTAAGAAAATACCTCTGTGCTCTCATCTCAAAGAATGGAATATGTTATCAGAAACCAAAAGATAGAGGCCTTTCATGCAGGGAGGTGCTATAATTACTCAGCTCACAATCTGACCTGAGAAACTATTGAGGTCTGATATCACTGACTTCAACTCATTGTATGTCTACCAGTAAATGTTTTTATTTTTCCTTAAAGATTTATAAATTGATTGGTTGATTGACTGATTTGAGAGAGGCGGGGGGGAGTGGAGAGCAGCAGAAGGAGAGACAGTATCCTCAAGCTGATTCTGCCCTAAGTATGCAGCCCTACAAGGAGCTCGATTTCAGGACATTGAGATCATGACCTGAGCAAAAAACATGACTCAAAGGATTAAGCCAAGGAAACAACTAGTCACCTTATTGTTTTTATGACTGTGGGCCCTCTTGTCCCACCTCTTGCCATAAGTCACTGGCATCTTGGGTTTTCGGTCTGTGCTCCAACACCTAACCCTCCCAGAGACAGAACTGACTCATGTCTCCTGTGTTTCACATCAGGGTAAATATGGATAACTGATGAAGAAGAGTGACATCTGGTGCCCAATTTCCTAGGAAGATAACTCAGCTATGCCTATGCATTCCCGGGCACATATCAAGCCATTGCAACCACCCAAGAGGTGCTAAACTTCCTTTTTGCAAGGTGTGCACCTTGTCCCTACCTGCTCAGTTGGATTTGGCTACCATTCGCTGTGAGACTTGAAATGTATCAAACTTCCTGAGCCTCAATTTGCTTCTCTGACTGGGGCAGAGTTATGTTAGGGACTCAGTAGGGTCTTGATAGGAAAGTGCACCTGGGTGCCTGGGTCCATGCAAAGTTCTGCTGGAGGACCTGTTGTTGTACTCATTTATCATTGTCCTGCTTGTCATGATTAAGCCTGTGCTTCATCCCTCACTATTCACTATGATCTTGAGTTGGGCTGTTTTGCCATTTGAAAGAGAGATCTGCGAGTCCATTTAGTGTCTGTGCTTGGGTGAAAGCAGAGCAGGGATCCCCGGATTGCAGAGGCATTCCCAGGCCCACTCAGATATCTGTGATGGGCTAGTTGGGGACCTTTTATTCATCAAGTAATCAGGAAGCCGCACTAGGTGCAGGTGCTTCTCTAGGACTTGACTGTATATATACAGATAGATATATATATATATATATATATATATAGATATATAGATATATATATCTATATATCTATATATATATATATATATATGGCAATGATTCCTGCTGGTGCTATTATTTTACATGGGGACTTTCAGTACATTATATTGATCTATCTGATTTAAAATTTATGTGTACAGATGTCCATTTTTCCTAATACCTACCATTCCAGCTCCATTTCTAGGGTAACGTTATTTCCTACTTGCTTTCTCCCTATTCCATTCTATAGTCTCATTTATTCATTGGCTTATTCATTATTCATTCAATAAGGAAAATTGAGAGAAGACCTTATTGAGAGAGAAAGGAGAATAAATCGAGGAGAAAGGTGGGAAAGAAAGAGAAATCTCTGTCTAAACCTTTTGTTCTGGGCTCTAGAAATTTTCATAGCCTCTTGATTTCTGCAGAGACTTGCAGAAAATAAATTTGATGAAAAAAGAAACTACCAGTCCTATCCCAAGAAAAATGTCATTATTATCCCCTTACATAAACAAACAAAAAATCTGTAGAGGTCAAGCCTCAAAGATAGTGAGAGAAGCAGATTCAATACCATCAGGGATGATGAGTCCTTTTCAAGAGGGGCTTTCTCTTTCATGAAAGACACAGTCTTCCTGTCTCTATTGCTACTAGTGTAGTGATCTAGAGAATACAGATTTCCATATCTGGGACTTTTTCTTTTCACATGAATAATTGAAAGCCCACATCAATCTTTTCATCTTGTTTTCAATGGTCCTTGAGATAATGTGTGGCCATTATGTATTTTTTTGCAATAATCATAATGTGTGAGTTCCTCCTTGCCTTTGGCATCGTCTCATGAAAGAAACACTAACCTAGAATTCATAGCACTCTAGGTTCAAGCCTTATTTCTTTTATTAAGTCTATGACCCTGGAGAGCCATCCACCAACTTTTAACTTCAGTTTCCATCCCTGACAAGGAAAATACTATGTTCTAGAATGATATGAAGCTTAAATGAAATTGATGTGTATGGGACATACACAATCAAAACTTTTAATTAAAAGTTTTAGTTGCTATTATTGTTAGATCAACATATTGATCATATTTTATTAAAAAATAAAATTGGTATATTTCAAAAATTTTAGAATTAGCAACTCCTAAAAATACTCCTTAAAAAACTACTGAATAAGGAATACTGTGATTGCAGATAATTTCAATCATTTTAAAATGTTCGAGTATGCCGAAACCCCAGTAAATTGATTTTAATTATTAGTCAATCAGATGAGCAAAAGTCATGATAAAATAATTAAATGGATAATTCTGCCTCTAACTTAAAAATATGTCAGTGGCCTCAGAGCAGATTATTACAAGAAAAGGTAATCATAGCAAGACTTTTCCTGAGATATAAATAGACACATAGAATTGCATACTTGAAATGTAATCTCATTACGACAGTGATATTATTATTATCAATACTCAATAATACCAATTATTATCAACTAATTAATATTAATCATTGATTATCAATTAATATTAATTAAATAAGTGATGGATTAATTAATTATTTATTATTAATTAAATTGATTGAATAGATAATTAATTGTAATGATCATAATATTAATTCCTGGGATTAATAATTCTGATAAGCCTATCAGACTGAATTGTGAAGGTACAAAGACAGCGGGTCGCCATGAAAAATTTGGAGTCTTAGAACCACATATCCATGGTTTCCATATGCTAGTTATTTTACATTGGGCATGTTATTGACCTTTCTGTCTGGAAGGGAATGCCATTTCCCATGCCAGGCTTCCATGAAGAGGTATCTTCCCTTTGCATATTCTGTTCTTTTCCCGCTTCTTCTTTCATTCCAGCCTAGTAAAAAAGAAGTTGACATGACTAATTGGTTATTTGTGAAGGAATAAATGCATCCTGGGTTTAATTTCACTCTTTTCTTTTTTTGTTATTAAGATTGTCCTTAAGCACATGTTTTCCTCCATTCCTCTATATTGCCCATAATTGGGAGGATAAATCTGCCAACGTCTGAAGTTCAGGATTAGCAGGAGCATTTGGCACACCTATGAGGGCCATTCTTGTCAGCTAGGTCCCTATTTTTATTTTAACCCCTATTTTGAGGTCTTGGCTATTTTTTTTTAAAGATTTTATTTATTTATTTGACAGGCAGAGATCACAAGTAGGCGGAGAGGCAGGCAGAGAGAGAGGAGGAAGCAGGCTCCCCGCTGAGCAGAGAGCCTGATGTGGGGCTCGATCCCAGGACCCTGAGATCATGACCTGAACCGAAGGCAGAGGCTTAACCCACTGAGCCACCCAGGCGCCCCTTGGCTATTTTTTTTTCTCAGCTTCTTCAGATTACACCAGGGTAAGGGAATAATAATAGTAATTTTGTGATGGCTTTGTTAAAACCCCAACATTAAATGTATCGGCCAGAAATACTGAAAATTAAAACTGAAAAAATTTGGGACAGCAAATTATGTATATGTAATCTTTGTTGGTTTAAGGATATGTAATTTGGCTCTTGGTGCTCTGACTGTGGTTATTTATAGAGGTCAGCATTAGGTTCATATGTGTTTTTACATTCTGTGAGCTACTAAATTGAAATATTTTAGCCCAACCTCGTGGTATTTTGGTTGTGGTAGATGATTGTAGCTTGCAGTTTTGTTTTGTTTTGTTTTGTTTTTCCCAAAATTAAATGGCTTTACTTTCCAGTACACAGAAATTTAGACAAAGGTCCCTAGGCCTCAGGAAAGATTCTAAGAAGGGATATCAATGAGAAGGGTCCATGAGAGATGAAATCAGAGATAGAAAGTGGGCATCTCAGCAAACTGGGATGAGGCCTCTCAGTTCTCAGCAGAGAGACAGAGTCTTGCAAGGACTCAAAACTCCAGGGCTTAGAAAGAGCAGACTTCCAGAATCAGGGAGCTGCAGCCTCCTCCTCTTTTTCTTTTTCGGCTCAGGAAAACGTCCCATTACAAAGAAGAGTACAGGCCTCTTAGGCATTAGTGGGAAATGCAGTATTTGCTGCTTCTAAATTGCCAGGTAGTGAAGTTCTGCATGTGTCTCAAAGCACTACTGCGTTATTAGCTTTAAATTGTTACTGCCAGATATCTCTGCATCAGATGAATCACATTCCTTTCTGCACATAGGACCCAGGAAAATAAGTGTAGGAAGACAAATCATGAAAATTTTCCACACACTCAAAATCATTTCCTACTTCAGAGTTTCAAGGTGACATTAAATTGGTTAACTCCAGATTGGGGGAGAAACCTTTGCTAGGTGACAGGTTTCTTGGCAGGAGACACTGGAAATGCCCACTATGGCACAGGATTGAGAATGAATATTTGCAAGACATTGTGCCCCTGGTATCTGAGCTGCCACGTTTTCAAACTTCTAAGCTTTATATGCAGGCTAGCTGTCACTTTCAGAGATGGGAGCCTGGGTGCCTAAATGGATTATTCCCTCAGAAACGTGATTGCAGGGCACCAAAATTAACTCTTTGCTCCCACAGGTTTCCCTGGGATATTCATTTGGGAGGGTGCCTGTCCTATGATTCCTCTTCCTGTCTATCCCCAGAGCAATCTCCTCCTTCTTGAACACATGTGTAGAAAAATATTCTGAATATTTTTACAGCCCCCAGAATTTCCCAGCCTGAAAGTGCTGCTGGCATCCCTGGGGCTCAATATGTCAGGCTCAGACCTGGACCACTGTGCCCAGCTTCTGCACTCACAGCTGCAGCACCTTGAGCCCACAGAGCCAGAAGCTGTGGGTGAGAGGGACTGGGGGTGACAGATGTGGTCCTGAGGAGGAGAGAGGGTGGGCCACACTGACCAAGCCTCCATAGAGTGCAGTCGGGTGGAGATCAGTAAATAGTCTCAGATCCCGGTCCCAGGGGTCTACAATCATGGAGACTTCACAGGGATTGGTTCTTGGATGCAGGCAACACTGAGTGGTGGGAAAAGTTTCCTTTATTTAAAGGCACATGGGAATTCAATCATGCTGATGATACTTTCTCTTCATGGAGCGACAGCACCAGGCCCAGAGCAACAGCATGAACATCAGGAAATCGGCCTAACTTTCACTGTGGCACCCACTGTATCTTTGGAGACAAAGGTGGCCCCAACCCTCCCTTGTGCTGGAGCTCACATGTTAAGAAGAGTGGTGACACAACCTGCCCTGTTGGGACCAGAGCAGGTGGTAGTCAGAGCTCTAATTCACTCTTCTGAGATGGAAGAGCCACCAGCTCTTTTGCCTGACACAGAGGTGCAACAGGGTCTAGCCACTGCTATACAGGTTCGTGAAGGGCTTGAGCCAGCACCTGTCTCAGTGTAACAACCAGCCTCAGACCCCAAGCAGCAGCTCATACTGGCTAGAACCCCAAGGATTGTTTCCCCACTTCTATCATTGCTCTCTTTGTAATTTTTGTGTTTTGTACACACCTGTGTAGTGGCTTAATAGACTTTGTTCATTAAATAAAGTATAATTTGAGTTTACATAAAATTTTACTCTGATCCTTTTCAATGGTATATGGAGGTGCCAATTAGTACTTTAAGAGTATTGCACAACCATTTACTTGAAGAACATTTCTGTCACAGAAAAACCTGGGCTACTGATCACTAACTGTTCCTTCCCTCACCCCAGTCCCAGAAACCACTGCTTTTCTCTCTGTCTTTGGTACTTTACTCTTTCTGAGATTTTCATGTGCCTTGAACCCTACAAAATGGCCTTCCCTGTCTGGTTACAGAACATAAGAAAGATACAAATATCTTTTTAAAATATTTTATAAAAAAAAACTTTATTAGAAACAACAATGATCATGGGAAGCCCCCAAATGAGCTACTTTAATTACCTGGAATTGTGTTCCTTTTCATAAGGATACCTTGAAAGGCAGAAACCAGGGAAATGTCTGGGTCCATAAGACACCTTTAAATTCTTTCATTTTCCTGCATAGGACACATTTAAACTATTTTAGGGGGCATATTCTAAAAATATTAAAATTATATCTCAAATCTTCCCATTTTTTACTTAACAAGTCAGGTAATAAAGTAAATAGTTCTTCAGATTTAGGCAGACTATATTTATGTAGTAAAATAATGATTTAAATTTGAAGAAAAGAAAACACGTTTCTTCTTCCATGAAAAAATCGCCTATAATGGGATGGTTTCCATGCTTTTCCCTCTGGATTTAATGTGTGCTCATGTGCACACATGTGTGTGTGTTCCTAAGATGGGGGGAGGGCAGCACGGAGAGTTCTCGGGTTGGGATCTTGTTCTACCTGATGTCTCTACAGTGGATATGCACTGTCACTACTGCCCCCTTGGACATTCTCAGTGACAGCACTCAAAGCCCCATCTGTTGAACAACTGAGCCATTTCCAATTATTTGACTCTCATCATTAAAGTAGTAACTATGTCTGTGCCATAAATCTCTGTTCTTTATGTCTGATTCCTATAAACACCATTTCTGGAACACACTTTAACCACATTTTTGGAGGACAGCCTCCAGGCTTCTCTATCTATGCTCTCTTTATTCAGCGCAGACTTCCTTGGGAAAGGAGGGGCCTCGTGTTTATAGATGAGACCTGAAACCATGAGGACAAGACAGCAGGGAATCCATTGGTAGTGGTAATGACCATAGAGCAGGAAAGGACTTTCCCACACCCTCCTCATGTGTCCTTCCCCACAATTATCCCTGCCCTGTGTCCTGAAACACACATCACCCAGGCCCTGTTCGGTGATACACTCCAGCCACTCTAGCCCCTTGTGCTCTATAATTCAGATTCTAACTTGAGCAACCATGCCCTGCTCCAGGCCAACAGAGGAGTGCAGACCAGGCCACTCCTATCAGGTTGCTCCCTGTCTATCCTGGCTGGACCACATCCTCTGAGGGAAGAACCTCTAAGGACAGCACAGGTCAGTGAGTTACAGACTTGTGTTCATCCAGATGTAGTGTTAGTGGGAACAGCAAAAACCACTTGAACTTGTGTGAACAAGAGAGGCCCTTACAAAGCACATTTGCTGCTCATGGACTTCGGGATGGAGAGAGCCTCTACCAAGGGTTTTGGCACTAGATATGGTTTGTCCACAGCCCTTAGATTCTCCTAGCCATGACCTGTACCCCTGCCCCAACCTTGGTATCCCTCAAATTCAGCTTATGTGGGAGAGGAGGCTGTGTTTCCAGCTCAAGACACCATGTGAGAAGAAGGGGGAGATCCCTTTCCTCCCACAGTTTTGGGTAAGGGGCGTCCACTTGATCTGAAGCTGCTGGTGAAGCCATGGTAGTAATCCCTGTTTCTCTACCACAAGATGGATCTAACCAGGCACAGAAGGTACATCTTCAGAGAGAGACATCTGGGGCTCTCCATGCAAGCAGAAAGAGAAACACCAGTGAATGGGGACTCAGTGAGAAAGGAGAGTTCTGAGCACTAGGGGAAGGGCTGCTATGGGCTTGGGCACTCCGCTATTGGTCAGGGACACAGGCTGTGTCTAGGCTTGTAGGGATTGGTCAGGCTTCATCTTACCAACAGTTCCATCAAAAACCAAATTCACCTCAAGAAAATCCTTTCAACTATGACCACCAAAAGGTTCTGGTATCCTGGCAGGCAAGGAAGCCTAAGATGCTATGTACCAATGATTATATGATAGGGTGAGACATGAGACAGTCGTGATGGAAGTGGGGGTAGCTCATTTGCCTGCTTTGGATGGAAAGAGCCCCATCACAAGACACCCCATCATTTTTCCAAGAACAGATGACAATTTAGGAAGCTCCAGACTGGCAGTCTCCACACTGAGTATTGTCCATTTACAGGATGAAAGCTGCAAGATCCTGACCGAGGGCTGGCCTGGGTCTGATGGATGAGGACCAGTGTTGTGGGATCCCAGCTGAGAGACAAGTCACCCATACTGGAGGGGATGAAGGCTTTCAGGAAAGTCAACTGAGTCAGGGGGAGCCTGGCTTGTGGGGCAGAAGGGACAGAGTAAGGCAGAGGCCAGAGCCCATGGCAGCAGTGGGCTCACAGTGAGCTATTCTAATCAGTTATATCTAGGGATGACTGCGTGTCCTTTGAGAACATAAATCATGTCAATCAATCTCTATAACAATTCCATGAGGAAGGTAGAAATTCTGTCTCTGTTTGACGAATAAGGAAACCAAAGTTAAGAAACTGCCCCTCTCCATACTCCACCATGAAGCAGAGGCAGGATTGGATCCCAGGCCTTGTCTACCCTTGTTGGCCCCATCTGACAAGAAGGCTGCATTCCAGATGCCTCATGAGGGACTTCTCAGCTCTGTGGTTACATGAACCTTTGTGCCTGCTACCCCGTTAGAAACCTCCTCCTGCCCAGACAAAGGCTGGCTGGAACTGGGAGAGTCCTCAGTGCCAAGACCTGCCACTGTCAACAACAAACCCAGGCCAAGCCCCAGTCAGAGTGGTATCACTGGCCCCTGAGTTCAGTGAGGTGTCCAGGCCTGGGGGTTTGCATGTGGAGTTTGCACACCTCTGAGTTCCAGGTCGGGGCCGTGTGAATGGAGCACAGAGTCCAGTGGCAGAGAGACAGCAGTTCTAGCCCCTACTCAGCCTCTTTGAAGCTGGGTGACCCCATGCAGGGCTCTGAAGCTACAGAACCCATCTCTAATTTAGAGCTAGTAATGGATAAATCTAAGAAGGATGTAGAAAGAAATGACTCATACAGTTCCTACCTGGTGCCTAGGAGCATTTGGGGAGCCTATAGGAAAGGCAGTTGTGTTGGTGACAAATTTACCCATGTATCTGTTCTTCCACTTGCTGATTCTTGCATCATCCTTAAAAAAACAGATGCTAAATCTAAGGTCAGGAATATTTTTTCTCAGGCTTTCTTCTCTGATGTTTATAGTTTTAGCTCTTAAATTTAGGTCTGTGACCCATTTGGTGTTCATTTTGTGTCTCATGTGAGGCTAGGGTCCACCTTCATTCAGTCATTTATAATTTTATGTATCTGCATGTGCAAGAAGGGACATGGTTTAGTCACTCTAGTACCTTAGGTTGTCACTTGTAGGGAACTGTCAAGAGATCCCAAAGAATCTTTACAGTAAATAATCCTTGAAGCAATTATCTAAGATTGTGAGGGAAGTCCTAAAGGAGGTTAACATCTACCTTCTGCAGAGGTGGAGCAATGTCTTCTATAAGAGCACACACCCCTCTGGTGGCCACAGGAGACATTGCAGGAGTACCACAGGGCTCCCTGACCTGTCTGCAATACAAGCCACATTCAACCTTGGACATCTTCAAGGATTCCAGATTGATCAAAAACAATTCTGTAAAATTCAATGTTTTGGAGGATGTCTTCTAGAAAATCTTTGAAAAAGTAGGCTTCTTCCCAAGTGCACTATTTTAAGAAGTATTTTCTGACCAGCTGAGTCAGGCCCTGGGTCAAAGGATAGAAAGCAGAGAGAAGGGTGCATGCCTCCCAAGAGGCACAGTTTCTAGGGTGGGAAAGTGTAGGGCAATAACTGGTCTAAGCCACAGCTCTGTATAGCCAGTTGAAAGAAAACAGTAAATGGAAACAATCCACATTTATGGATTCCTTTGCTTACATTTACCACAAAACATTTTAGAGAATTTGTAAACAATATCTCAGATTACATGTATCATTTTTTCTGCGTTAAATAATATCAACCTATATTCACAGTTAATTTTTTACTTATTAGGAGAACATGATAAGATATATGGAACCCAAAATGATTCTACAAAAATCCTCGTAGTACTAACAGATGGATTAAGTCAAGCTCAAGGTCACGGATTCAATATACAAAAATGAGTTTTATCTCTATACATGAATAACAAGTTATCACTGAGAGAAATTAAGAAAATAATTTTTAATTCATAATCACTCAACAAGAGTAAAATACTTATGAGTTATTTTCATCAAGAAGGGAAAGACCTGTATACTGAAAACCATAAATCATTAATGAAAGAATTTTGAGAAGACACAATGAAATCTTTAGACATCCCATATTAATGGATACCAAGAACATATGTAATCCAAAAGTGCACAGTGCAAAAAGCAATCTAAACATTCAGTTCAAACCCCATCAACATTTGATGGCATTTCCAGAAATAAGAACAGCAATCATACAAAGTGAATAATACCATGGAAGGCCTTGAATAGCCAAAGCCATCTGGAGAAAGAACAAAACTGGAGGTCTCATGCTTTCTGAATTCAAAGCATATTACAAAGTTGTAGAAATTAAAATGGTATAGTATTGATATACAGACAGACACAAGGAAGAATGGAACATAGTACAAAGCCCAGGAAGAAACTGACAAATATGTAGTCAATTCATTTCCAACAAGAGCTCCAAGAATAAAAAATGGGGAAGCAACATTCTCCACATAAAGTGGTTCTGGAAACACCGTCCAACTTCAAGTAAAGCAATGAATGTCTACCCAACCCCATCCACAACAACAGATTCAACACATGACAAAGATTTAAACAAAACAGCTACACCCATAAAATACCTAGACAAAAATTGGACAGAATGTTACTAACACCCCCACATTTTTTTAAATAATCTCCATGACCAAAATTTGAACCCAAGATTACGAGATCAAGAGACAGATACTCTGACGACTGACCCAGTCAAGAACCTTTTAAAACTATGGGGCACAAATTGCAATGAAGAAGTCAAACTCTCTCTTCACAAATGGTATGACACTTTATATGGAAAACCCAAAAGACTCCACCCCCAAACTACTAGAACTCATTCAGCAATTCAGTAATGTGGCAGGATACAAAAATCAATATATACAGAAAACAGTCGTTTTCTTATACACTAACAATGAAAATACAGAAAGGTAAATTAGAGAATCAATTCCATTTACTATAGCACCAAGAATCATAAGATACCTGGGAATAAACCGAAGCAATGAGTTTAAGGATCTGTACTCGAGGAACTACAGAACACTCATGAAAGAAATTGAAGAAGACACAAAAAGTTGGAAGACCACTCCATGCTCATGGATTAGAATAAATATTGTTAAAATATCTGTACTGCCTAGATCTATCTATACTTTTTTTTTTAACAATCTGTACCTGAAATGCCATTCTGATTAAAATTCAACTGGCATTTTTAAAGAAGCTGGGGAAAACAATCCTAAATTTTGTATGGAATCAGAAGAGACCCCGAAATGCTAAGGAAATGTTAAAAAAGAAAAATAAAACTGGCAGCATTACATTACCAGATTTCAAGCTTTACTACAAAGCTGTGATCACCAAGATAGCATGGTACTGGCATAAAAACAGACACATAGACCAGGGAAACAGAATAGAGAGCAGATATGGACCCTCAACTCTATGTTCAAATAATCTTCGACAAAGCAGGAAAAAATATCCAGTGGAAAAAAGACAGTCTCTCCAATAAATGGTGCTGGGAAAATTCGACAGCTATGTGTAGAAAAATGAAAGTCGAACATTCTCTTACACCATACACAAAGATAAACTCGAAATGGATAAAATACCTCAACATGAGGCAGGAATCCATCAGAATCTTGGAGGGATACATAGGCAGTAACCTCTTTGACATCGGCCACAGCAACTTTTTTCAAGATATGTCTCCAAAGGCAAAATAAACAAAAGTGAAAATGAATTTTGGGGTCTTCATCAATATCAAAAGCTTCTGCACAGCAAAGGAAACAGTCAACAAAACTATGAGGCAACTCGCTGAATGGGAGAAGAGCTTCATAATGGACAATACAAAGGGCTGATATCCAGGATCTATAAAGAACTCCTCAAACTTAGCACACACAAAACAGATAATCGTCAAAAAATGGGCAGAAGACAAGAACAGACACTTCTCCAATGAAGACATACAAATGGTTATCAGATACATTAAATAATGTTAATCACCATTAGCCATCAGGGAGATTTAAATCAAAACCACATTGAGATATCATCTTACGCCAGTTAAAATGGCCAAAATTAACAAGAGAGTGAACAATGTGTGTTGGAGAGGATGTGGAGAAAGGGGAACCCTCCTACACTGTTGGTGGGAATGCAAGCTGTTGCAACCGCTCTGGAAAACAGCGTGGAGATTCCTCAAAAAGTTGAAAATAGAACTACCCTATGACCCAGCAATTGCACTACTGGGTATTTACTCTAAAGATACAAATGCAGTGATCCGAAGGGGCACGTGCACCCGAATGTTTATAGCAGCAATGTCTACAATAGCCAAACTATTGAAAGAACCTAGATGTCCATCAACAGATGAATGGGTAAAGAAGATGTGGTATATATACACAATGGAATACTATGCAGCCATCAAAAGAAATGATATCTGTTTTTTATTCCTCCTCACCTTTTCCCTACTTTATGTTAAGACCATTTGCAAAAAGGGATTATTTTCTACTCAATATGGCATATTGCCTTGACACACTGAGTACTACAGGCTCAGGCATATACAGTAGGATTTTCCTCAAGCAACTCGAAGCTTACGGTTCCAGAGGTATGCCTTAATTATCTATAACTCTAAAGTGAAGTTCTTGAGATAACAATTATTTTTAGCCATCTGTTATGGACTGAATATTTGTGTCTCTCAAATATTCATATGTTAAAATCCTAAATCCAGTAAGATGGTATTTGGAGTTGGGGCCTTTGGAGATAATTAGGTCACAAGGCTGAACCCTCATGTATATGACTGGTGTCCTTATAGGGAGAGGTCAGAGGACTATCTCTCCTTACACCAGATGAGGATACAATGAGCAGTTAGCAATCTGCAATGTGGAAGAGGACTCTCACCAGAACCTGATTGTGATGGCACTCTGATATCTGACCTAAAACATCCAGGATGATAATCATTTCTATTGTTGAGAAGCTACTCAGTTTATGGTATTTTGTTATAGCAGCCCAAGCTGACTAAGACACTTTCCTTATATTCCCGTAAAACCTATCACAATAATTTTCATATGGTAGATTTTCCATTAATGCTGACTAATATATCCTTTCTAATTCCACATGCTCAACATTTATCTGTGATGAATATTCAAGGATCTTGCTCTAAAAGATGCAACCCTGGCCAATTAATAAAAAAATGCATTAAACAATTAATCAAGTCATTAATGTATCTTGAGTGCAATGAAAAGTCAGGTGGGTGGAACAGAAAATACACCAAAGGATTTGATTTTGTCATTATTTCACAGTTTTGAGCTGTGATTGGAGTTGCCTTTGAAAACATTTGTACTTCTCATTTAGATGAGCTCTGTGTCATGCAGAGAAAGATGAAAAGCAATGTCTGTGTGAATCAGATATGACGGGTTAGTTCTATATTTACCAGCCACTAATTCCTTTGAGTGATCATATTTGTTATCTGATTACACATGGCCTGATGGATTTCAAAGCAAAAAAGCAGGAGGAGATGAAAATATTGAATCACACAATAGTCTCAAGTGTTGCCATTGGCAATAAAGAGCCAACATTCCATTTCCAAGTCTTACAATATATGAGTTGTAGCTAGACATTGGACAAATCTGATGCAGTAGTGATAGCTCGCAGCACAGAAGGCTAAATACCAAGCAGAAGACAGTTTTGTTTACTGTGTATAGGAGCCCATGCACCCCAGAGAAGGAGTATGAAGGGATGAACTAGGAACTCCATGACTTATGGTTGGTTTCCTGGGGAAAGTTTAATGGTGTTACATAGAAAGTAATCTGGTGGCAATGTCCCTAAAACATGGGAAAGGTCTTTGACAAGCAAGAAGGGAATCTTTTTCAGAAGGAGGGTTAAAACTCTTCCTTACTTTTGATTGAATAAAATAGTATATTCCCATCGAGTGGGCTGGTGATGACCTAGAGCAATCTGGTAAAAGAAAGAAAATCACAGAATGTACTACAAAATATAAAGTTTTCCTTAGGAATAAAAGATCAAGAAGTAAAGTCTTGCATTGAGTAAACACATAAAATTATATATTATATCATTTTATTCTATAAAGGTGTAATGATTCATTTTTGTGTTTTATACTATTTCACATTTGTTAAGTGATTACTATATGCTGATTACTGAATTGAATATTTCCCAATATTATTGTTTATAAATCTCATTGACAGTCAGGAAATATGGACAATTGTCAACTCCATTTTGAAAACAGGGAACTAGACTTTAGCGAAATAAAGTAAACAGCTAATAACTTCAATAACAAGATTGAAGACAGTTCTGAATAACTCCAAATCCCAGATTCATAGTTACTAACGTGGACTATCCGTGAAACAGAAAGCACACTTGACATGTGTTTGCTATAGCAGAACTATGCACTAGACAGAGCATTCAGATGGGACAAAATTTATTTCTTAATAATGTGGCACTGGAGACCTCTATCAGAAATCAGTTATGACTGTATATCCCCCTTGCATTAATCATATGGGTCCATATATACATATATATATATATACTGTGGCTCAATTAGACATATTTGATTATAGTGTGCCTCAATTTAGGTTGTCATTCCCACAAATATTATTATTTTTATAGGTTTCTGAGTTGAAAATAGATATTATACAGATATTATACCAGATATTATCCTATGAGGACACTGTGATGCTTACTTTTATGTGTCTTGGGACACATAAAATTGGTCTTGATTAGTCTTGGGATGCCCAGATTAATGATTATTTCTTGGTGTGCTCATGAGGGTCTTTCTGGCTAATAAAAGCACTTAATCAATAAACTCATTAAATGGTCCTGCCCAGTGTAGGTGGGCATCATTCAATACCCTGAGGCCTGAACAGAACAAAAGTTGAAGGAAGAAGGAAGTCACTCACTTTTTCCTGCCTCACTCCTGATATGGAATATCTAATTGTATCTTTTAAAGCTTTCAGATTATGATTTAAATATTGGCTCCCCTGATATCAGGCTGCTGGACTCCAACTGGAATATTCTACGAGCTTTCCTAGGGCTTCAGTTAGCAGAAGACAGATCATGAAATTTGTTTAACATAATTCTGTGAGCCAATTGCTCCTTATTATCTATCTATCTATCTATCTATCTATCTATCATCTATCATCTATCATCTATCTATATCTATCTATCTATCTATCCTCTATCTACCCAATCTTTCTATCTTTTATCCATTTTCTGTCTATATATTATTGATATAGTCCATCTATACATTTTATAAATGTAGTCTTTCTGTCTATATATACACAGACACAGATACAGACACAAAGATGCACGCACACACACACACACACACACACACAAACACATACACACACATACATTTTTATTCTTGGCGTCCTGGGATTGAGCCCTTCATCTGACTCTGTTCAGCAAGTAGCCTGCTTCTCCTCTCTCTCTGCCTGTTTCTCTGCCTACATGTGATCTCTCTTTGTCAAATATATAAATAAAATCTTTAAAAAAGATAAAGCCTTTAAAGAAGCAATTAGGTTAAATTAATCATAATTGAATAGGTCAAATTAAATCATAATTAAATCCTATTCAATATGTCAGGTGTCCTTATAAGAATGGGAAGAGACACCAAGGATGGACATGCATGGGAAAGACCATGTGAGGACACAGCTAGTAGGTCCGGTCTCCAAGCCAGGAAGAGAAGCTTTAGGAGAAACCGAACTTTCTGACACCTTAATTTTGAATTTCCATGTTCCAGAATTCTGAAAAAAGTAAATTTCTTTTGTTGAAGCCACTCAGTCTGGTGGCTGGCATTTTGTTAACATAGCCCTAGCAACCTCGTGGACATTTTGGCATTGAAAAGTAGAGAGCTGCTGTAACAAATACCTACAAATATGGAAGTGACTTTGTGGAAGTGGGATGGGGAAAGGCCGGAAGAGTTACAAGGTATATGTTAGAAAAGCCTACATTGACTTGAAGAGACTGTCAGTAGAAGAATGAACCTTTAAAGGTGATGCTCATGTGGTCTCCAATGGAAATGAAGAATGTTATTAGAAACTGGAGGAAAGGTGTTGTTATAAAGAGGTAAAACAGGGGCGCCTGGGTGACTCAGGGGGTTAAAAGCCTCTGCTTTCGGCTCAGGTCGTGATCCCAGGGTCCTGAGATCGATCCCCACATCAGGCTCTCTGCTCAGCGGGGAGCCTGCTTCCTCCTCTCTCTCCCTGCCTGCCTCTCTGACTCCTTGTAATTTCTGTCTGTCAAATAAATAAATAAAATCTTAAAAAAAAAAGGTAAAAGAGTTGGCTGAATTGTGCTTAGTGTTTTCTGGAAAACAGAACTAATTTTTAATGAACTTAAATGATTAACTGAGGAGATTTCTAAGAAAAAATGTCAAAGGTGCAATCTGGGTATTTGTTATAGTTCATAGTAGAGTGCAAGAGCGTAGAGATGATTTTAACAAGGAATTGTTAAACACTTGTTATGGAAAAAGGAATCAGACTTTGAATACTCAGAAAACTGTCATCCTATCTACACTGAAAAACACAGAAAAAGCATGATCTGGAGAGAACAAGAATTGTTGGCTGGAGGAATACTTTGGTAAAGACATTGTAGTTGTGACTCCTGCCCAGCAATATAGGAAGAAGTAATGTTGAAATTTGAACCAGGGATCCACTTCTCGAATTTCAGTTTTTAACCCCAAACCTCAACTTTCACACTTTCTTATTCACAGGATCTACCTTTCTTGTACACTATATGTATGTATGTGTGTGTGTATGTGTATATATATATATATATATATATATATATATATATATATATAGCTCCAGCTGTATGTATGTGTGTGTATATATATATATATATTCATTACATGGGATACAAGTTTGGTAATTTCTCCATTTCCCTGGGAACAGATTTTAAAAGAAAAGACATGTGAAGTTTAAGAGGAGTGACAGTACCATAAAAATGATAGTACCATACGATTTCAGTTATATGTGGAATTTGAAAAACAAATAAAAAGCAAAACACACTCTTAAATACAGAGAACAAACTGTTGGTTGCCAAAGGGAAAAGGGGTCAGAGAATAGGCAAAGGGGATAAAGAGGTAAAATTTTTCCAGTTATAAAATAAATAAGTTACAGTAAAGTAAAGTACAGCATAGGAAATAACATCAATAATACTGTAACAATGCAGTGTGGTGACAGATGGTGACTATGTTTATCATGGTAAGCATCAAGTAATTTACAGAATTAACAAGTCACTTTATTGTACAAGTGAAACTAATATTGCATATTAAGTTAATAATACTATGATATTTTTTCTTAATTAAAATTAAAGGAACAATACCAGTGCTATGGGTGATTGGAATGTGAAAGGGACATTTCTTAACCTGAGGCGTTTGTGTTTATAAACATAATGTGGAAAAGTTTGAGATCTTGTGTTTTCTGGAGTGAGTTGAACAGTTACTTACATTTGCTAGAAAGGGGGGGACAGATTCCCCCATCCCACTGTCAATAGTTTTCATATATGAGGTCTAGGTATCATTGGAAAATGTGGATATCTGAAATTAATTGAAAACTGAGAAGACACATTTTATCTGTGATAAGTTCATTTGTGACTTGTAAGAAAGGCCTTTATTTCAGCTGAATGTTAAGAAAGCTCCAGCTGACTGGAGACATTTGTTAAAAGACCCTTGTCAGATTTTCCTTCTTTTTTTAAATGTGTTTTATGGGGCATCTGGGTGGCTCAGTTGATTAAGCATTCAACTCTTGATTTTGGCTCAGGTCATGATCTCAGGGTTGTGAGATCAAACTTTATGCGGGGCTCCCTGCTCAACGTGGTGTGTGTTGAGGTTTCTGTTCCTCTCCCTCTCCCTCTGCCCCTCCTCCAGCACATGCACATGCACATCCTCTCTCTCTTTTTCTAAAATAAATAAAAGAAAATCTTTTTTAAAATGTGTTTTGTTTTGTTTTAATTTTTGAGATTTTGAACATCTGGATTCTCATGTAAAACTGACAATTTTAAATCTTGGGAAGTAGTTAACATTAAGTAGGTTGAAGGCAAAGAAAGGTGTCTATGCACTGAGACCCAACACATCATTTGTAATCTCTGGACTGCACAAAGTGTTGAAGAAGAAAAGAATGACAAGTCTCATTACAGACCAGCTAAGGCTGGATAACAAAAATGTTTAGTGGAGTGAGTAAGCTTGGTCACAATTAGCAGTATCTGATTGGAGGAAAGGAATTAGATAGTTATCACCATCATGGAAGTTTTGTTATGTGGGTATGGCAGGTAGTCAAGAGATGGAAAGAAATCTGTTTATGAAGAGAAGGACATTCATGAACCTATTGTTGGCAAGCTGAAATAGCCTGGAGGTGCACTCTTTCCTCTTTCAAGGATAAGTTTTTAGAAAGAATAAATCAGGGGAGACAAGATGGCAAAGAACTAGGAGGCGGTGCCATTTCAACCTGTACCCTAAAGTGAGCCGATTACCTACCAAAGAACTCCAATCATCCATGAAATCAGCCTGAGATGAGAATTATACACGTCTGGATCTCTATAGGGGCAGAAGACACCAGTGGGCAGGTAAAGCAGAATGTGAATGTCAGACTGATATTGGAAGATTAAAAAAAAGGGGGGTAGAGGGGGCCACCAGAAGTGACCCATTGGAAAGTAGTACCCCAATACGAGAGTGCCCTGTGACTAGGGACCAGGATTAACTTGGAGTCTGGTTGAAAGCACTCAAAAAGAGCAAAGGATCATGGAGGGAAATTGTGGGAATCAGGGAAGTTAGGGACAGGGGCTTAAGGCCCCAGACCAAGGACAGCCACCCCTGGTGGTGAGCCAGTGAGAGTGCATTGACAAAACCAGGTCTTCATCCCTGAGCTGTGAGCACGCCTGAGAGAGCCTGGGTGGCTGCTCCCATGAGGGGCTGGGAGCCTTGCCAGCCAGCAGAACCAGAGCCTTTTTGCACTCTCCATGTGTGCGCCATGCCGTGCTATCAGAGTCTGAGTCGTGCCCCACATCCTCCCCTGAGAGAGGTGCATGCAGGCACCAGCCTGGCACTCTTGGGCCCAGAAAGTATGAACACTCCCATCCCGGGCCAGCGGGAAATTCTCAGTGTGCTATTACTGCTTGGGACCTCTCTGGCGGTCTGGATCTGCCCAGACACCCGCTGCTATTGTGGTTTTGGGTAAAGCAGGAGTTCCTGCATCCCAAGGGACCATGACTGGGAATGTGCTCTACCAGCGGCCAACGGGGAATTTATGTGCTCTGGAGCACCCAGAGGGGAACAGACTGAGGCTTCTCTCTGAGAGGGAGGTCTCGGTGCATTTTGCATTCTATTAAACCTCAAAAAACCATCAAAAGCTGTCAAGGTGAGAGAAAACAAAAGAACAAACAAACCAAAACCCTCCAGAGAACAAAAGCCTAAAAACGGTTTCCTCAGAGCCCACCCTCTTGAGGGGGACAGGACGACTTAACTCAGGAAACACTGCCTGAAAACCCACTTGGCAGGCCCCTCCCCAAGAAAGCCAACAGGGCGGTGAAAAAAAAAAAGACAAGAGAACAACTACCACTACTTCATAGATACAAATTTTATTTTTAATTAGTTCCCATTATTCTGGTTCATTTTTTAGAGATAATTTTTAACATATTTACCATCACAGTGAGATGTCCAGTACATCAACTTCCATAATAACCTTTTAACCTGAATTTTTTGATACATATACCCGTGTTTTTCTTTTCCTTTTCTATTTTTAAATTTTTTTAATTTAATTTAATTTTAGTTTAGTTTATTCTTTTTCATTTTTATTTTTAAATATTCATATAGAGTTAAACTTCAATGTAATCCCCTTTACCCAATCAATGCTACCCCTATAGGTAAACAAATGTTTAATCCCCCTTTATCTTAGGAAAGTTGAGTCCTTTAACAAAAATATCAAGATACATCCCGGAAGAATCAAAATAGCCTTCCTCCCCCACACTGGGAATTTATAACCACTCTCCCATCTTTTTCTTCCGCCAGTGTTTCTGTGTATTTGTGGTTGTCCTGGTAGTATATAAATCTTATACTTGGGGTTATTTTTTTTTTAAAGGTTTTATTTATTTATTTGACTGACAGAGATCACAAGTAAGCAGAGAAGCAGGCAGAGAGAGATGGGGGAAGCAGGCTCCCCGCTGAGCAGAGAGCACATGCAGGACTTGATCCCAGGACCCTGAGATCATGACCTGAGCTGAAGGCAGAGGCTTAAACCACTGAGACACCGGGTGCCCCCTTGGGGTTCTTTTTGATGAGTTTCTTCTTTTTGTTTTGCTTATATATATATATCTATAGACATATATAGATATATATCTATCTATAGATATCTCCATCCATTTTGATATATATATATTGATATATAGATATATATAGATAGATATATATCTATATAGATAGATCTATATATATCTATATATACATATATAGATATATCTGTATATCTATATAGATATACAGATATATCTACATAGATCTATAGATATGTAGATATATCTGTATATCTATATAGATCTATAGATATATCTGTATATATCTATATATATCTATAGATATACAGATCTATAGATATTTCTTGCCATCGACTTTTATCAGTCTTTTTGCTTGTCTGTTTTTGTTTGTGTACATCATAAATGTTACCTTGGGGCCCATTTGGGTTGGGCTTTCTCTTTTTTTTCATCTTTCTTTATTCTATCGCTCTCTCTCTTTTTTTTCTCTCTTTCTTTCATCTTTCATTTGGGTGGGGACTCTTGATTGCTCAGAAGTGTTGCAGGGTGCACCTTGACTGCACCAAGGTTGATACATACAGCTACATCCATTCAGCCATCTTTCACCAAGATGACTAGGAGGAGGAATGCCCAATAGAAGAGAAATTCAGAGGCTTGGCCTTCTGCAACAGAGCTAATGGCTATCAACATAGACAATATGTCAGAAGGGGAATTCAGGCTAACAATTATCCAGTCAATAGCTAGGTTGGAGGAAGACACGCATGACAAAATGGAATTTATTAGGTCAGAAATGAAAGCCACCAGGGATTATGTTCACCATGTTAGGTCAGAACTGAAAGCCACCAGGGATGATGTTCACAAGACCCTCAATGAGTTCCAATCTAATCTAAATTTGCTAAAAGCTAGGGTAACTGAGACAGAAGATACAATTAGTGATCTGGAGGACAAACCGGGAGAAAGGATCAGGATGAAGCCTGGAACAAACAGCTCAGAAGCCACGAAAAAGGAATTCGGGAAATAAATGATGCCATGAAGTGTTCCAACATCAGAATTATTGGAATCCCTGAAGGGGAGGAGAAAGAAAGAAATCTAGAAGATATAGTGGAATAAATTCTCCATGAAAATTTTCCCAATCTCGCGAATGGAACCAGCATTCATGAACTAGAGGCAGAACGGTTTACCACCAAGATCACAGAATCTCGAAAGTCCTTGAGACGCCTGATAGTAAGAATGAGGAATCATAATTGTAGACCGACTCTCTTGAAGGCAGCTAGGACAAAGAAGCTCCTTACGTACAGAGAAAAGCCCATCAGAATAATGTCAGACCTGTCCACGGAAATTGGCAATCCAGAAAGGGCTGGTAAGATATATTCAGGTCACTAAATGAGAAAAACATGCAGCCAAGAATACTTTACCCGGCAAGACTGACATTCAAAATGGATGGAGAGATAAAGAGTTTCCAAGACTGGCAAGGCTTAAAAGAGCCTGTGAGCACCAAGCCGACACTGCAGTAAATTTTAAGGGGGGTTCTATGAAAGAGGAAAAATCCTAAGAAGATCATTGAACAGAAATATGGAGACAATCTAGAGAAAGAAAGACTTCAAAGGTAACATGATGTAAATAAACACATATCTATCAATAATCACTCTCAACGTGAATGGCTTAAATGTGCCCATAAAATGACACAGGGTTGCTGACTGGATAAAATGACAGGACCCATACATATGTTGTCTACAAGAGAACCATTTCGAAACTAAGGTAATCCCAGACTGAAAGTGAAGTGATAGAGAAGCTTCTTTCATGCCAATGGTCCTCAAAAGAAGGCCGGGGTAGCAATTCTCATATCAGATAAATTAGATTTTAAACTAGGACTGTAGTCAGAGATAAAGAAGGACACTACATAATTTTTAAAGGGACTATCCACCAAGAAGATCTAATAATTGTTAACTTCTATGTCCCCAATATGGGAGCAGCCAATTACATAAGAAACTATTAATCAAGATAAAGAGTCATATTGATATGAATACATAAATAGTAGGAGATCTTAACATGCCTCTCTCAGTGATAGACAGATCATCCAAGTAGAAAATCAATAAAGAAACAAGAGCATTGAATGACACATTGGTCCAGATGGACCTCATACATATATACAGAACGATCCACCTTAAAACAACAGAATACTCATTCTTCTCAAGTGCACATAGAACCTTCTCCAGAATAGACCATATACTGGGTCACAAATCAGGGCTCAACTGATACCAAAAGACTGAGATTATTCCCTGCATATTCTCAGATCACAATGGTTTGAAACTGGAGCTCAATAACAAGGAAAAGTTTGGAAGGAACTCAAACACATGGAAGCTAAAGACCACCTTGCTTAAGAATGCTTGGATCAACCAGGAGATGAACGTAGAACTTAAACAATTCATGGAAACCAATGAGAATGAAAACACTTCGGTCCCAAACCTATGGGATACAATAAAGGCAGTCCTAAGGGGAAAATACATAGAAATCCAAGCCTCCCTCAAAAAAATTGAAAAATCCAAAATACACCAGCTGTCCTTAACCTTAAAGAAGTGGAGAATCAACAGGAAATTAAACTAACTCCACACACAATAAAGGAAATAATCAAGATTAGAGCAGAGATCAATGAGGTAGAAACTAGAGATTCAGCAGAACGTATCAATGAAACTAGAAGTTGGTTTTCTGAAAGAATCAATAAGATCGATAAACCATTGGCCACTCTAATCCAAAAGATAAGAGAGAAAGCTCAATTTAATAAAATTATGAATGAAAAGGGAGAGATCAAAACTAACACCAAGGAAATAGAAACAAACATTAGAAGTTATTATCAACAGCTGTATGCCAATAAGTTAAGTAACAGATGAAATGGATGCATTCCTGAAAAACTATAAACTCTCAAAATTGAAACAGGAAAAAATTGATAACCTGAAAGACTGCTTTCTAGTAATGCGATTGAAGCAGTGATCAAAAACCTCCCAAAAAACAAGAGCCCAGGACGTGATGGATTCCCTGGGGAATTCTACCAAACTTTTAAAGAATAAATAACGCAAATTTTCCTGAAGCTGTTTAAAAAAATTGAAGCAGAAGAAAAACTTCCAGACTCTTTTTATGAAGACAGAATTACCCTGATTCCAAAACCAGGCAAAGACCCCACCAAAATGGAGAATTTCAGACCAGTATCACTGATGAATATAGATTCTAGGATTCTCAACAAGATCCTAGAAAATAGGATCCAACAGCACATTAAAAAGATTATCCACCATAACCAGGTGGGAATCCTCCCTGGGTTATAAGGATGGTTCAACATTTGCAAATCAACCAATGTGATAGAACAAATCAATAAAATAAGAGAGAAGAACCACATGGTCCTCTCAATTGATACAGAGAAAGCATTTGACAAAATCCAGCATCAGTTCCTGATTAAAATGCTTCAAAGTATAGGGATAGAGGGAACATTCCTGAACTTCATAAAATCTATCTAGGAAAGACCCACAGCAAATATCATCTTCAATGGGAAAAAGCTGACAGCCTTCCCGATGAGATCAGGAACACGACAAGGATGTCCACTCTCACCACTCTTGTTCCACATAGTATTAGAAGTCCTAGCAACAGCAATCAGACAACAAAGAGAAATAAAATGTATCCAAATTGGCAATGAAGTCAAACTCTCTCTCTTCGCAGGTGACATGATACTTTAAATGGAATATCCAAAAGACTCCACCCTCAAACTACCAGAACTCATACAGCAATTCAGTAATGTGCATGATACAAAGTTAATGTACAGAAAACAGTTGCTTTCTTATACACTAACAATGAAAATACAGAAAGGGAAATTAGAGAATCGATTCCATTTACTATAGCACCTAGAACCATAAGAAAACTGGGAATAAACCTAACCAAAGAGGTAAAGGATCTGTACTTTACAGAGTAACTACAGGACACTCATGAAATAAGTTGAAGAAGACACAAAAACATGGAAGGTCATTCCATTCTCTTGGATCGGAAGAATAAATATGATTAAAATGTCTAAACTGCCTAGAGCAATCTATACTTGTAATACCACTACGATCAAAATTCCACCAATATTTTCAAAGAGCTGGAGCATGGTAAAATTTGTATAGGAGCATAAGAGACCCCGAAATGCTAAGGAAATGTTGAAAAAGAAAAACAAAATTGGGGGCATCACGCTGTCTGATTTCAAGATTTACTGCAAAGCTGTGATCCCCGAGACAGCATTGTACTGGCATAAAAACAGACATATAGACCAGTGGAACAGAGTAGAGAGCCCAGATATGGACCCTCAACTCTATGTTCAAATAATCGTCGACAAAGCAGGAAAAAATATTCAGTGGCAAAAAGACATTCTCCTCAATAAATGGTGCTGGAAAATTCGACGGCTATGTGTAGAAAAATGAAAGTCCACCATTCTCTTAAACCATACACAAAGATAAACTCGAAATGGATAAATGACCTCAACGTGAGACAGGAATCCATCAGAATCCGAGAGGAGAACATAGACAGTAATCTCTTTGATATCAGCCACAGCAACTTCTTTCAAGATATGTCTCCAATGGTAAAGGAGACAAAAGCAAAAATGAACTTTTGGGACTTCATGAAGATTAAAAGCTTCTGCACAGCAAAGGAAACAGTCAACAAAACAAAGAGACAACCCACAGAATGGGATAAGGTATTTGCAAATGACAGGACAGACCAAAGGCTGATATCTGGGATCTATAAAGAACTTCTCAAATTCAACACACACAAAACAGATAATCATGTCAAAAAATGGGCAGAGGACATAAACAGACACTTCTCCAATGAAGACCTACAAATGGCTATCAGACACATGAAAAAATGTTCATAATCACTAGCCATCAGGGAGATTCAAATCAAAACCACATTGAGATATCACCTTACACCAGTTACAATGGCCAAAATTAGCAAGACAGGAAATAAGGTGTGTTGGAGAGGATGTGGAGAAAGGGGAACCCTCTTACACTGTTGGAAGGAATGCAAGCTGGTACAGCCACTTTGGAGAACAGTGTGGAGATTCCTTAAGAAATAAAAAATAAAGCTTCCCTATGACCCTGGATTTGCGCTATTGGGTATTTACCCCAAAGATACAGATGTAGTGAAAAGAAAGGCCATCTGTACCCAATGTTTATAGCAGCAATGGCCACGGTCGCCAAACTGTGGAAAGAACCAAGATGCCCTTCAAAAGCCGAATGGATAAGAAAGATGTGGTCCATATACACTATGGAGTATTCTGCTTCCATCAGAAACGATGAATACCCAACTTTTGTATCAACATGGACAGTACTGGAAGAGATTATGCTGAGTGAAATAAGTCAAGCAGAGAGAGTCAATTATCATATGGTTTCACTTATTTGTGGAGCATAGCAAATAATGTGGAGGACATGGGGAGATGGAGAGGAGAAGGGAGCTGAGGGAAATTGGAAGGGGTTATGAACCATGAGAGACTATAGACTCTGAAAAACAATCTGAGGGTTTTGAAGGGGCGGGTGTTGGGAGGTTGGGGGAGCCAGGTGGTGGGTATTATGGAGGGCACATTTTGCATGGAGCAATGGGTGTGGTGCATAAACAATGAATTCTGTTACGCTGAAAAGAATTAAATAAAAAAATTTAAAAAGAACGAATAAATAATAGATAAATTAACAGGGATACCAGAATGAGACTAGTGAGGCCCCTAGGATACAAAATTTAAGGGGCCACTCACTTGCAGGTTCATGAAGTTTCATGGGTAAGGCTTGCACTAACGTAGGCGTGAATTTCTCTTGACATATTGTGCTCCCTGTGCACCAATTGCCTCACCTTAGTGATGGTTCTGGTGCTTACACTACATCAAAAACAATTATTTATTCTTTTCTCAGATGATATGGCTATTTTTCAGTTTCACTAAGAACAAATCTTTTCGAAAAATAGTAATGAATGAGTAATAAACAGAAAAAAAATCTGGTCACTAATGGCCCATTTTGTGATGACAAATTTGTCACCCTTTGCTCCAAAAAATCAATTTTTGTTTTGTATTTATAGATTTTCAATTATACTTCCAAACTCTAATACAATTTCACTTTCTTGGTTTACATATTTATTCATTCAATTCATTGTATCTATTTTCTCTTTTTTTGTATTTTTATCAGCCCATTTATTTCTTTATTTTTTATTTTTTATTTTTTTTATTTTTTTTTATTTTATTTTTTATAAACATATTTTTATCCCCAGGGTTATATGTCTGTGAATCGCCAGGTTTACACACTTCACAGCACTAACCATAGCACATACCCTCCCCAAGGTCCATTACACCACCTCCCTTTCCCAACCCCCTCCCCCCAGCAACCCTCAGTTTGTTTTGTGAGATTAAGAGTCACTTACAGTTTGTCTCCCTCCCAATCCCATCTTGTTTCTTTTCTTCTTTTTCTGCCCCCCTAGTCCCCCATGTTGCATCTCCACTTCCTCATATCAGGGATATCATATGATAGTTGTCTTTCTCTGATTGACTTATTTCACTAAGAATGATACCCTCTAGTTCCATCCACGTTGTTGCGAATGGCAAGATTTCATTTCTTTTGATGGCTGCATAGTATTCCATTGTGTATATATACCACCTCTTCTTTATCCATTCATCTGTTGATGGACATCTAGGCTCTTTCCATAGTTTGGCTATTTTAGACATTGCTGCTATAAACATTCGGGTGCATGTGCCCCTTCGGAGCACTACGTTTGTATCTTTAGGGTAAATACCCAGTAGTGCAATTTCCGGGTCATAGGGTAGTTCTATTTTCAACTTTTTGAGGAACCTCCATGCTGTTTTCCAGAGCGGTTGCACCAGCTTGCATTCCCACCAACAGTGTAGGAGGGTTCCCCTTTCTCCACATCCTCGCCAGCATCTGTCATTTCCTGACTTGTTAATTTTAGCCATTCTGACTGGTGTGAGGTGATACCTCATTGTGGTTTTAA
>PISX010010354.1:0-70778 GCA_004024625.1 Mellivora capensis
GAGTGGATAAAGAAAATGTGGTGTATACACACAAAAGAACAGCATTTAGCCTTTAAAAAGAAGGCAACCTGCAATATGGAACAACGATCAAACTTGAAAACACTATTGTAAGTAAAATGTCAGTCATAGAAGGTCAAATACTTCATGATTCCTTTTATATGAGGTATCTAAAATAGTCAAATTTAAAGAGATAAGGAATAGAATGGTAGTCGTCCCTGTCTGAGGGGGGAGGGGTAATGGAGATTTGCTAATCAATGGGCATAAAGTTTCAGTTAAGCAAGATATAAAACTTCTAGAGATTTGCTGTACAGAATTATACCTATGCTTAACAACAGTGTATTACACACTTAAAAATTTAAGAGGGTAGATTTCACGTTAAGTGTTCTTATCACAAAAAAGCAATGTAATTAACTGAGATTTAATTAATGCAACCCAAAGCATTATAACATTTTCTCGTTCTCAATATTATAACTGTGTTAATGCAGACCAAATTACATTAGCTTTGTGGGGATCACATCATGCTCTTTTCTCACTGTTAATAATCTGAACACTCAAACCTATAGTGGCCAACAGGTAACAAGATCTCTGATGTAGGCATTTGAGAGAGGTGCAACAAATCCAAAATTCAGGCCATGGAGATTTTTTTTACCTTTCTATTCTGTCTTCTTTAGTTCTGGGGTTTCATTTTCGTAGTTCATAGTCACAGTTAGCTCCTATATCTGTGATCATAGCATCTAAACCCAGGAGAAAGAAAACAGAAATGTCAAAATGTTCTCCTTGTCAACATCTTCCCCGGTGATTTCATCCTTCATCTTACTGAATGTACCTGTAAGCACTTCACGTAGGAGTATTTTTTACTGCATACAATGCCTCCGACTGTGCCCCCATTCTCCTCAACTGATAGTTGGTGGGGAGGGAGTGACTTCCGACTTATGGCTGTCCACAGTGTTCTCACACACTCCCTCCCACCTGAAGAACGCTCCTCCGTCTGTCTGGGTGCTTACAGAACTTCCTTTCATGATTCTATTCTATAATCCATGCTGTGTTCTTGGAATTCCCTTTTCAGAAAGAAAAAGAACATTTTTTCAGCCCCAATATGCCATAACCTTTCCTATCTTTTAGTTTCTTCAAGGATTATCATTACTACTGTTAAGTAATTAGGGTAAAGTGATTTGTTACATGGAGATAAATGTCTATGTTATGAAATACCTCATTGCTTTGAAACCAGTTATATTTCAGGAGCTTAAATCTCAACTTTTATTCTCTAGCCTGTTTTCTTCTGGAAGCCAGGAGAAATGAAACTCACATGTATTGTCTAGCTACGAAGATAAGTAATCTGCTAGACGCTTAGGGGAAAAAAAAGTATTCGGGGCACCTGGGTGCCTCAGTCATTAAGTGTCTGCCTTTGGATCGGGTCATGATCCCAGGATCCTGGGATCAAGCCCTGCATCAGGCTCCCTGCTCAGCAGAAAGCCTGTTTCTCCCTCTCCTACCCACCCTGCTTGTGTTCCCTCTCTCGCTGTGTCTCTCTTTGTCAAATAAATAAATAAAATCTTTTGAAAAAAAGTATTCAATAGCAAGATTGACTTGCACTGAAATTTAAAATTAGAGTTAATACAAGGGATGAAGGGAAAAATGTTTATCAACCTAGTGTTTTATTTATGATTGCATTTTTAGCTATGCCATCTTATGGTTCATCTGTATATCATCACGCATAAGAGGTAATGGCAATATTTGTGACTAAATGGTTAGTGTATTTGAGAAAATAATATCCAACTTCCCCAGAATTAATATATTCATGGGGATAAATGGAAGATACAGAAAGATGACCCAAAGTCTAACAGGGAAAGAATTCATGTTTGTTTTTTTTATTTGTAGCAATACAGTAGTTACATTAATGAAATGATAGGTTGAATCACAAAGCAAAAGTATAATGACCTGCCTGAGAAGGTCACAAAACTATTAAGGATTCCTATTAGTACAGACTCCAGAATAATGTTATTTCTCCTAAAATTTGAAAAGAGCGAGTAAACACTGGTTTTGAACAGAAAGCTTAAAGATTGAAATCAAGTAAATACATTCTGTAAAAAATGGTTATGGGTGTATTATTGACTGATGATTTTCATCATGACTGTAAATTGCAAGATAGTGACTGCAAATATTTCTATTACCTTGTGACATTTGACATAAAATTCATTTTTCTTCTTTACTGATGGGCAGAATGATTCCATTTCTGAGACTATAACAAAAAGAAAACCTCTCCTTAACAAATGCAGAGAATGAATAGATAAAATTCTCCCCTCTGGTAATGTTACTGAGATTCCTCTTTCCATGAATTTATCAGGGAAACACAATAGCGTTTATTTAAAAACTTTAAACTCTTGATGAGCAAATACTATGTATATGCAAATATTGCTATGGTTGTTATTTCTTTTAGAACTTTAGGCACAGTCTCCTTAGAAACATAATTAAAATTTGCACACTCTTATTAAATGAAACTATTTGAGGACAGTCATTTGGTTGCTCTCAAAATAGAATTTTGTTTTCAGAAGTGGTTTATGAACTTTATTTAATGCATCCCCAAGGCTTCAAAAGGAAAATGTTAAGGGACCTCCTGCAGGAGCTCTGCCTAAAATTCCCATGTGTCAGCTTGGTTTTGCAAAACGTGCTTTAAAATGGAGGAACATTTTATAATTGGAAATCAACGACCTTAGGCCAATACAAGAGGACCCAAGGGGATTTGAATTGTATAAACTCCTGTGTGCGTATTTGTGTGTGTGTGTGTAAAATATATATTGGCTGAGCCAGCTACTTATAAGCTGAAGACAACTAAAAGCAAGATCAGTGACCTTAAATTGTCACCTTCCCATACACTTGGGGATAGATTGCAATGTAGTACAGTACAACCTGTTAAAAATTGACTCTTGACTTGGGAGTCAAATAAATAAAACAAAAGGGTAAGTGAGCACAATGATAGGTAAACATACTTCCAAGGTGGTTTCCAATTATAGTTTATTTTTTCAATCTTTACTGGAAAAAAATTGTTCAATATAGCAAACTGGAGGGTTGTCGTGGGTAACCTGGCCAGGAGGAAAGGTGCACTGATATGAAAGTAGTATAAATATGGTGTCCTCTTAGATTTTAAAAAAATGGAAAGGAATTATTTTATCTTTAGCTAAGAAAAACATAGCCAAGTGCAAAGGTTCTCCCCAATGTATTCTCTTATTGTAGAGTGGAAAAGTAGCATTACACATACAAAGGGAGAAGGAGCCTTGTCATTGCTTCAAAAACCTTGTGAAAAGAAAGGAAATAGAAATCAGTTTCTGCATAAGCATTCTCTGAGAGTTCCCGAGTTTCCCAAAGCAAGTAGGTGTGACTTTCAGCTCTCTTGACAATTTAAGCAAGCATGTAGCCATCATTACATTTGGAAAATGCTCCCTTGCTTTTTTTTTTTTTTTTTTTTAGATTTATTTCCTTATTTGAGAGAAAGTGAGAAAGAGAGAGAGAGAGAGCACACATGGAAGTGAGAAGAGGAAGGAGCGGACGGAGGGAAAGAATCCTAAGCATGCTTCACACCCAGTGCAGAGCTGGAAGGGGGATCGATCTCACCACCTTGAGATCATGTCCTGAGCCAAAATCAAGAGTGTGAGGCTTAACTGACTGAGCCACCCAAGCACTCCAATGCTCCCTTGTTTTATTTTGTAATCTTCACATCTGTGTAATTTAACTAAAACCTGAAAGCAAAAGATATGGAAGAATTTCAATGAGGTAAAGAGCAGGTAAAATAGGAAAGGAAACTCTATAATTTAGAAAGCAGATGTAAAGGAATTAAAGTAATAAGGTATATAAAGATTTAAAATGTGAAAACTGATCCACAAGAGAATCAGACAACTTAATGAAAATAATCTTTTGCAATTATGGCAATTCACATATAAATAAGCACAGGGTTTTCCAACCTCATAATGTATCTTATTGTTCAGTTCATAAAGTATTTTTGTGTGCTGTATTTTGAAAAAGCCTAAAAAGTGACTATGCAGTACAGAGCCAGTTGTGTAATGGGTCTTTCTGCCTTGTGAATACTTAAAAGTAGTAAGATAGAAGAGGAATCTGTACAATCCTGTTTGATTTTCCAATCAAATATTATAAAAGAGGGAAATATCGATTCATTGGCAAGGCTAGAACAATCAAAATTCCTTTCACTTATGTAAGGTAGTGTCATTCAATAAAACTATAATGCAAGCAACATTTATAATTTAAATTTTTCTAGTAGCCACAGTGAAAATATAAAGAGAATACATGAAATTAATTTAAATAATGTTTCATTAAATCAAATATATTCAAAATGTCACCATCTTTTTTTAGAATAATTGATCTTGGTGTGAAGCAAAAGTATGTCAGTTTCAAACCTATGTCTGTCCAAGAATTTCACCAACTCTTAACTCAACTCAACATATTAACATTAAATTCAAAGAGTGTGAGGAAGTTGTAAACCAATTCTAAATGTATTAATAGTTGTTATTCAAAAATTTGTTGTATTTACAGTCAATTTATAAAATATAAAATCATTTATTTATTTATTTATTTATTTATTTATTTATTGTTGGGGGGTGGGGCACAAGCAGGCAGAGAGACAGGCAGAGGCAGAGAGAGAAGCAGGCTCCCCGCTGAGCAGAGAGCCCGATGTGAGACTCAATCCCAGGAGCCTGGGACCATGACCTGAGCTGAAGGCAGAGGCTTAACAAACTGAGCCACCCAGGTGCCCCTAAAATATAAAATCTTTATTATTGATTTGTATTATGAAAAATTTAAATTTTAGGGTGAATTCTTGCACTTATCTAGCTAGGTTACAAATATGCTTTGCCTTTCCTGGCAGCTTTGCAAGTATCTTGTTCATGTATCGTGTGATACCAATAAGAGAATATAAGTCATGCTGCCCTTTTCTTTGTATCTATAGTTACTGAATATTTGGAAACCATTCCTTTGTCCTAGGAAAATCTTGAAATGCCAATAACAGTGTAATAATTCATTATAAAACTTTTCCATGGTTCAATCAATAAACATTAGCAAAGAACAAGATCATTAACGTCGTTGTCTTCTCCTTTATTAACTGGTGTGGATCCACAGCCTTCATATATTCTGAGCAACATTTAACCACTGTAACCAGGACACACAGAACCTTCCTCGGAAAACTGAGTGCCCATGTTAATGTGTGTCATATGGCGGCACGAAGCAGTGAAAGAAATTTCAATCTCTTGCTATAAAATTCCAACACATGAGGAGGTGGAGAGGAGAAGGGAGCTGGGGGAAATCGGAGGGGGAGGCAAACCACGAGAGACTGTGGACTCTGAGAAACAAACTGAGGGTTTTGGAGGGGAGGGTGGTGGAGCTAAGTGAGCCTGGTGGTGGGTATTCAGGAGGGCACGGATTGCATGGAGCACGGGGTGTGGTGCATACACAAGGAATGCTGGAACACTGAAAAGAAATAAAATAAAATGAAATGGAAAAAAAATTCCAATACATCTGGATTTTTTTTTAACTCAACATAGCTGAGACACTGCCTATCAAAATAGAACTATTTTTTAAACATATGGCTAAGTAAAACTGTCCATTGTTATGTTGAAGATTCAAAACATTTACTCCGTAAATCTGACTCTTAGGCTGCAAATTTACATGGTGTCAAACGTTTGTATGGCCTCTAAGACAAAACACAACTAAAGTACTAACTGATCAGTCTCCCTCACATCGCACAATCCATCAAGTACTTGTAAGTTTGGGGGCACCTGCGTGGCTCCGTCGGGTGAGCTTCTGCCTTCGGCTCAGGTCAAGGTACTAGAGTCCCAGGACTGAGCCCCACATCAGGCTTCTGCTCCACAGGGAGTCTGCTTCTCCCGCTGACCCTCCCCTCTTTAGTGCTCTCTCACTCTCTCTGTCTCTCAAATATATAAATAAAATCTTTTTTTTTAAAGTACTTGTAAGTTCTAAATTCTTTAGATCAATTGATCTTTTATATGTTAGAAAGGATTTTATATTCCACGAGCAAATGTTTGGTGGCTCAGTTGAAGATCTTTCACGTTTATTTTTTTTTAAGATTTTATTTATTTGTTTATTTGAGGGAGACAGAGAGAGCACGACTGGGTGGAGGGGCAAAGGGAGAGGGAGAAGCAGGCTCCCCACTGAACTGGATATGAGGCTCCATTATAGGACCCTGAGGTCATGACCTGAGCTGAAGTCAGGTTTAACTGACTTCTCAGTTTAACTCAGTTTAACCAACTGAGCCATCCTAAGATATTTCACTTAAAAAAATCAATTTTAATATTTTCCTTATAATTTTGTAGTAAAATCTTTAAAACTGAAGTAATAATTTGCCATCTTTCGATCAAAAGGTGTGTGTGTGTCTGTGTATGTCTGTGTGTGTGTGTGTGTGTGTGTCCTCATACAAGAATCTAAGCGATTCTACAGCTCATCGAAGTTGAAAGATTAATTATCCGATGAATAATTATATAGAATGTTTCCTGAGAAATTTAATTTTGATTTCATATGAATCATTTCATTGATTTTTTTGACTGTTGAGAGAAAACATCTTATCAAATTCATTATTTGATGAAAATAACTCCTATTGTCCACTTTTTTATCATTAAATATTTTTTACAGCAAGGCTTTTTCATTTCGTTCTTTTGTAAATCATTACCATTCATCATGAGATTTGTGACATACCTTCTTCTTGTCTCTTTTTATTTTCACATTTCAGTTTTTTAAAACTACACAAAATTAAAAAATATGTTTTTCAGTTCTGCTGGTCACATTTCAAATGCTTAAGAGCCGTAAATGGCTGGAGGCTACTATATTGGACAGTAGAGACATAGAGACTTAGCAGAGTATTGAAAATAGAAATATAATTTCCAGAGCTTTAATAACATAAAATAATACAGAGTATCTTAAAATATTGAACAAGTGCTGTGTACTAAACATCATGTTTTGTTTTAATCAATAATACCCCCTTTTGGGAGAAAATAATTGGGAAGTTGACTTTTGCATAGCTAATCTAAAAAGTTTTATGATATTATTGTTATAGATATTGATTAACATTTTCTTGAAATGATGAACCTACCCTTAATTGTATTTCCATCACCATAAAACTATTATTGTGTTCTCAAAGAATGATGTTGATATATACAACCTCTGTTTATTTGTCATGCACCTCTCTGGGAAGCAAGGAGTTTATGCCATTTTAAATAATGCAACTTCATCACCATACAGTATTCATTCTACCTGGAATACCTATCTTTACCTCTTTATTTCTGTGTCCATTTCATTGTTCCCTTTTATTTATTAATGACTTGCTCAAAGTTTACTTCTTCCAAAGTAGATTTAATGTACTTTAAAGTGCATAGACTCTGATGTTAGACAATACAAAGCTTAGCTCCAAATCTACCTGTGTGACCTTAGAAAAACTGCATAACATCCCTAAATTGTACTTCTTATCTCAAATAGACATCATAAGAAAAAACAGCACGTTAGCTTATTTGTGATGATTAAACTAATACGCATAAAGTGCATAATGTGGTAGTCTGAATATACATGCTCGCAAATGCTTGTATTCTCATCATCTCCCCCCATTGCCCCCACGCCTATTTCTTTCCTTTCTATGGCAAAATCATCTGGTCACTTCTCTAAAACACTATTGCAAATTGGTTGAGATCATGACACAATATTCGAGGATGAGATGATTGTATTCATAGCCATATCCAACTCCACCTGCCGCATGATAAGGACAAGTTTCACAATCCTACCAAAACTTAACTCTCTTATCCAAAGCATAATGTGTTGGAGGAGGTAGTGAAGAGGACGTGACCACCAGCTGACCTGTGAGCCGTGAGCTGGACGCTTTCTTTGGTCTCTCCCTGCCTTCTGTGTCCTGAGGCTAGTTTCAGATTTAGCCTGGGGAACTCCAGAGGTTGCAAACCAACATAATGATAATTATACCTACCTGTTAGAAAATTAAATGAGAAAATATATAAAAGTCTTTTTCGTGGGGTAGAATATCTTACATATAGAGAATTCAAAATAAAGTCAGTATTAATTTTCTAATTTTCAATGCTAACATTTTCTGCTAAGTTTACATAAATATCATATAAGTTAAAATAGTGCTTTAGCTTTATTCTGTGAATGACAAATATCTCAAACTAACCAGTAGGTGCAATTTTTATCTTGAATAAAAGAGCATTTTGGGGCCCTGGGTGGCTCAGTGGTTTAAAGCCTCTGCCTTTGGCTCGGGTCATGATCTCAGGGTCCCGGGATCGAGTCCCGCATCGGGCTCTCTGCTCAGCGGGGAGCCTGCTTCTACCTCTCTCTCTCTGCCTGCCTCTCTGCCTGCTTGTGATCTCTGTCTGTCAAATAAATAAATAAAATCTTTTAAAAAAAAAAAAAGAGCATTTTATGAATGAGTTATTTAAGATAGTAGACTAGAATGTTATTCACATAAATCATGTTTCTAAAATATTAGTGTAGAAGCACCAGATGGCTCAGTTGGTTAAGCATGGATCTCTTGGTTTCGGCTCAGGTCAGGATATCATGAGTCATGGAATAGAGCCCTATGTCAGACCCCCTGCTCAGTGGGATTCTGCTGAAGATTCTATCTTCTTCTGCCCCTCCCCCACTCATGCCTGTGAGCAAGCACTCTCTCCTCTTTCTTAAATAAATAAATCATAAAAAATTAGCATCCAAATAAACTTATTTACAGTATACTACATGAAAGTCAGTTTGTAGTTTTGGGGGGGACATAAAATTAAGTAATAAATGTTTCTGCTCTTCTGGGTTCTGAACTTTGGGATATCAAACACATGTTCATAAAGGTTAGAAATGATATGGATCAAAATTAAATCTATAGTATAGATATTACCTTAAGAAGTTGTTCCCAAATTCAGGAAAAAAGAATGATATCTAACACGAAACCCATATTAAATCTCTAGGTCACAATATCTTTTATCAAATGTCTTCTGGAAGGGTTTAAACAATTTCAATCCCTTCTAGGTGTGTAGGAATAATAAATTTATTAAACCTCTAACAACACTGATATTTTTAAATCTTTTCAAAACTAATAAAATGCAATATCTCCATTATGAAGTGTTTTCTTTCTATGAAAAATGTTAAATCATTTATATTCCTTTACTATTTATATATTTGGGTCTTTTTCTGTTACCTTTATTATTTATATTATCTTATTTACTGTGTTTTACGTCTAATTTTCTATTTTTTTATTTTGTCTTATCTTTATTATATTAAGTTAAGAGATGATATTTTGTCTAGTAACAAAAAGTTCTTTGAAAATGTACCTATGTTTTTCTATCAAAATGCCGTATTATTTAATTAAAGCTATATAGAATAAAAGAAATAAACACATATGATTTACTACTCAATCACCTTAAATAACCATGTAATTTTGTAAAAAAATCACAATGATAATTATATTTGCATATTTGTCTGTAAATACTTCAAGGAAAAGAGTAAACTGCTCATAGAAAGCATCTGTAGACAAAAGCAATCTCAAACTTGCTTAAGGAAAAAACAAAGAGCTAAGAAGATGAGGAAAGTTGAGCTTTATTAGCTGAAATAACTGAAAATTTCAATGATTTCATCAGTGCATAGTTTTCTTTCTCCTTTTGGTTCTCAAGCCCTATATGTTGGCTCCACACAAGAAAGGAATAACATTGATTAGCTTAGTCTAGGTTGAATGCTTACTCTCCCAACATATAAAATTAGAAGTGGGAAGTTATAAGCTTCTATAGGAAAATCACTGAGTTGTTCCCCAGCCCCCCCAAAAAGAGGGATGGCCACTGGACAGAAAATCAACCAAACAATGTGTATCCTACAGTGACATATATTTAAAAGAATTATTTTCCTTTATGTGTTATTCTAAATATTTAAAATGTGCACAAACTTAAAATCAGAAAAGGGTATAAATGAAAAAACATTATTAGTAATTATATTGCAAGTTCTTTTACACATGTTGTGAAAAGGAGAAAGACCCTGTGAAAAAATTAGGTATGTGTGTGTACTAGGCAAGGATCACTGTTTCCCAGATTCTCTTCCTCTGATACTCATCTATTTCACTGGATTCAATATAATAATATATAATATATCATTCATATTGTTGAATCATGTGCATGATATTTTTACTATACTTTAGAGATATTATAAATTAGACTAAGTAGGAAATTGGTCATCAAAGTATCTTAGCTTTTTTATGAATGTAGAAAATATCCATGGGATGTGCATAGTCTCCTCTTTTGCTTGGATATGCCTAAAGTGTTTCTGCCATGATAATATCTGGTGTCGTTTATTTCTAAATAGCATCAACTTTCTCCAGAATTATAGTCAAAATATACCTAAAGAAAATAACATTGATGTTGATTTCAGAGAAAGTTACATAAATTCAAAAAATTCAATGGAATAATTATTCACTGTTTTGTGCCTATTACTCTGTTCAAAATCTCTGGGAGAATTAAAGTGTTTCTCAAAAGTTGATAATCTTGAAGAAAATGAAAAATAGAATAATAAAATTAAAAATCAAATTAGATTAATCTAGGGACTATAAGCATATGCATATATATCACAAAAATATTTTTAAAAGGATCTTTTATTAGAATTTGCCAACATCTAAGCATTGTAAGTTTATTCTTTCTATTTATAAAATTTTAATATCTCAATGACAGGGGCAACTGGGTGGCTCAGTGGGTTAAAGCCTCTGCCTTCAGCTCAGGTCATGATCTCAGGGTCTGGGATCAAGCCCCGCATTGGGCTCTCTGCTCAGCGGGGAGCCTGCTTCCTCCTCTCTCTCCACCTGCCTCTCTGCCTACTTGTGATCTGTCTATCAAATAAATAAAATTTTAAAAAATCTTTAAAAAAATCTCAGTGACATATTATTCCAGAGACATTTTTAACTGTTCACGTACATTCCAAAAGCTTTTCCTAGAAATTACATTGTTTCCATTAAGATGAACTTAAAATCAGATAATAGTATAATGATTAATAAATTACATACTATAAATAAACGGATATATAAAAATGCATCTACCAACTCAGAAATATGTTTTTCATTTCTTACTATGTAATCTGATTTTATCCTTTATTTATCAGTTTCACTTTTCAAAGTACTTGGTTAGAAACTATTAAATATAGGCATGTGATGTTAAAATTATTCCTAAAGGATATAAGTAGTAGACTAGAGTTTCCTTGGCTTTGGAACAATTTAGGTATTTAACAGTCATTAAAAAAAAAAAGAAAAAAAAAAAAAAAAAAAAACATGCTCCCTTCACCATCCAGAGTAGAGGTCTGATTTGGATCATAAATGTTACCGGAACACAGGTACCCCATTTGTTTATGCATTGTCTCTATAGAGTTGAATAGTTGTCACAGAGACCACGTAGTCAACAAAACCCATACTATTTTGGCTCTGGAGTTAAAAGCTTGCTAATACCTGGTCCAGACTGTTCCCCTATTTTCATACCACCAGTGGAATGGATATCATTGATATTCTATTTTAAGATAATTAAATTGTAAATTATATTTATCCTAGATACCTAAGTAAACAGAAATAAAATCAGATAAGCAGTAAAGAAAACATGAGTGACTGGAATCTAGTAGCTTTGGTGAATATAAGTTTGCTTTATACAATCAGTATTTAACCAGTGATCAAAAGATGTATTTCCTGTGTTTGTTCTTGACATCCTTCTATGCAAGGCATATGAGATTTGTTGGGTATGTTATCTCTGAAACATTTATTTATCTACAAAAGAGAAATAACAATACTACCGTTCCTTTTTTTTAATGGATATTGTCAGAATCATATCAAATATATTGCAATGTCTAAAGCACTATACAAATATGTAGCACCTGCTGTCTCTTTCTAAGTGAAAGCAATGTAAACATATATCTTTTGTGTAGAAACTTACCCACTGTAAGACAGATTAAATCTATTTAAGAAGGATCAGTGACCTATTTTAAATTCAAAGTATCATGTAAGGCCATTCAGGACCATTAGGCTTATTAACTCTTACTGAGCCAGAGATCTGATATAATTCTCGAAACAATATGGCCATCCCATCTTTGTACCTCCTCTGTTTGACTATACCCAGCATAGAGACTGCCTCACTCAGTACTGGCACACATTTGCCAAGCGAGTTACCAATAGCCAGAAGGAGGTGGCTCCTAAAATAATAGAAGCTATCAAATCTGATTATACCTCTAACAAAATGTTTTACCTATATTGAATATAAAATTTTATTTTAATCTTGGCTTTGCAAACCTCTATTGTCTCATTCCCAGTATGAAAGTTTTGTTCATGCCCAGACTCTGCTTTTATCCTCTTTCAGATGAAGGGAGGTAAAGTTGGCTTGCTGATTTTAACTGCCTATGCTCGATCTTCATGTCCTATTAGATACCCCCTTCCTTGGATTGGCTCTCTATATGCATAACATTCACAACTTCTCATCTTATTGTCCTCCATGGTAATGATCTTAGATACAGACATAGGCACTGAAATATGGATTGAGCTATAGATGTAGACATAGTTTATAGGTCTCTCCATCAGCTGGTTCTAGCTAGGGGTTCTGCTGGTCTTGTTCTTCCTTTACCTGCGGCTTCTGACATCAAATGCAACCTTCCATAGGACACTGAATCAAAATTCTCATGATCTGATTACTCCAATGTACCTTGAAATGAATTAAATTAAACTGATTCAGTTTTAGCCTATCCCAAATGAGAACTTTAAAATGTACTTTTCTATAAGTCCATTGTAGGGGTGCATGGAGAGAGAGAGAAAGAGTACAAGTAGGGGGGAGGAACAAGGAGAGGGAGAGAGAGAATCTTAAACAGGCTCCACGCTCAGAGCGTGAGAGAAGAGCCCCATGTAGGGCTTGATCTCACAACCCTGATGTCATGCCCTGAGCTGAAATCAAGAGTCAGGCATTTAACCGACAGAGCCATGCAGGCACCCCCTATAAGTCCATTTTTAAAGGGGTGAATTTGATCTTATTTTCTCATCCATGAACAGGTCTATTTTTGTAATAATTGGTAGCCCAAGATTCATCAAAGATAAGAAAGTAAATAGATCTTTGGATGATTTCATGTTCCTATTCTCCAGCAGTAAACCTTGTCCACAGGGCCTCCTACTATATTAAGGTGGCATGAGTTAAGGCAGCAGGTAACCTCAGAAATCAAAATGTATGTATAAAAAAAGTTAATGCCCTGGAAAGAAGCATGATGCCATACTAAGACCTTCTATATAAAGTTGCCTGCTCAAGAAAGTATTAGATTAAAACTGAAGGGTCATTTCCTGAAAGTTTTCCTTTGTATCTGCTCCAACTAAAGAAATCATGTTGATGTTTCTAAATAGGAAGCAAACATCACTAACGTAATTAGGTAATTAGGATCCCGATTGTGATTCTACTGTGAAAGATAATTTTCTATAGACCAGGTAAAGTAAGACTCCATTTAGGTAGTGGAAACCATCATTAAAATTCAAGTGTCCTGGAGTTCGAAAGCACTGAAGAGTGGTGTGCAGGCTTGTCTCCTTTGAAGAGACACATGTGCATTGGTGGTGAAACAACTCTTACAATGATTCCCTTTCAAGCCAAAAAAATGGAGAATATTTTTTACCTTAGAGAGAAGCTCCAATATAATCTCTCTGCTGAATTGAGGGAAGAATAAGCATAGGAGTATGGCCTTAATTGATTAACGCAGTAATAACTGGCCCTAATCTATAAACTGAGTTTTATTATACTTTTTAAAATTTTTTATAAAATTTTATTTATTTATTTGACAGAGAGAGATCACAAGCAGGCAGAGAGGCAGGCAGAGAGAGAGGAGGAAGCAGGCTCCCCGCTGAGCAGATGTAGGGCTCGATCCCAGGACCCAGAGATCATGACCTGAGCCAAAGGCAGAGGCTTAACCCACTGAGCCACCCAGGTGCCCTGAGCTTTATTATACTTATTGCCTTTCTTAAGATAATTAAATGGTGGAGTATCAATACTTCTTCCCAAATAACATGAAAACATATTTCTCAAAAGATTTCATTGTATATTTTATTTCTACTGAAGTGATTATGGCAATGTTTTTGATAAATGCATTTCTATTTTCTGTTAATGAAGTATAATAGAAGTGGCATATACATTAAAAATATGCCTTGGAAATAAAATATGGACAGTGAAATTGTGAAAATTCACATAACTTTCTGATTCATGTAATTGGTGACAAATGATACTGTATGTAATTCATTATTTTAGAGACCTGTAAAAAAAGCTGCGTATTACCTCATAAAGAATAAGTACCTCAGTACTGAGATAAATGTTTAATTTTTCTTTACTTAGAATGACATCGAATTTAACAGATTAAATTAAATTAAATCAAAGCAACTTTTAAAAAACAGACAAGTTGAGAGATTATTTTTAAAAAAAGTAAAAGCTTTGTATTTTAGTACCTTTAATGGCTCTTTTTTTTTTAAAGGGGGGTCCACATTTTCACTTTACCCTGGGTGCCACGGAATATGTAACCGCTCACGCTGTTGCGGTTAACACCTGTGGGCAAAGGGGAGGCGGGGGATGGGCCGAGGGAGGCCAGTACGGCTCCAGCCAAAGGCTTCGCCAGCTCCGCAGGCGGCCCTCCACGGGTCACCGTCTTCCAGGGCGCCTCCAGCTGCGTGAAAGGACCGGCCTTTGTATGCTGTCTGCGGGTCATCCAAGGCGGGGGTCTGGGGTAGGCAGCCCCCCTGGTGCAGGGCAGTCCCAGGCCGGAGCCGTGGCGCAAGCCCTGAGCTGGGGAACGTGCGCCTCGGTCCGCACCGAAGCTCCGCGCAGAGCAGCGGCACCGGTTCCGTCCATCAGGGAGCTGGAACCCTGTGCCCACCTTCTGATGCTGACTGACGCTGTCTAGCTAGTTCCAGATGGTCTTGTTTTAATTTTGTGTCATTTGCGTGACAGCCCTGGTGGTAAATTCCTTGCAGGACAGTTTCCGCATTGCAAGAGAATAGCCATCAGAGAACCCGGAGGGACCAGACGTGCGGGAGCTTGACATCTCAAGGGCTCGTTCGAGGAATCTGAACGTCGTCCAGACACGCAGTCCTTGGAGTCGACGCAGGAGAGCGAGGCTGAAGATGCACACCGATTAGGGAAGCATCGTTCTGTGTCTGCCTCTTTGGCCGTGGGGGCTTTTACCCCAAGTTGAGGTGGGGACGCGCCGTCGAGGCGTGGACGCCATCCCGTGTGCTCTGCATCGTTAGGGCCGTAGCTTTGCTGCTGCGGGGCCATCGGGCTAATGCAGAACAGGTGCCCCACAGCTGCGCCTGCATTTCAAAATTAGAAAGAAAAGGGACAGGAAGCAGCAGTCTGCTGGACGCCCGCGGCCACATGACTTTCTACTAGGTTATAGCAGTCCGCCAGAGTCAATCTGCCCGGTTCTAAATACGGGTTTTAAAACACTTCATTTTTGTCTAAAGAAACAAAGAACGCTTTTTAAGAACATATGCAACCTACAAACAGCTATTCAAATACTCAGCACTTCTTAGTTTCACACGTTAAGGCCGATTTACTTTCCACTGTTTTCCGTCAGGACTGGGCTGTGATGGTTTGATTTTTGCAAATAATGCAGGCATGTTGGTTAATGGCTGAGAAGCTCAGCAGTGCTGAATGGCAGAAGTGGGAAGGAGGAACCCACAGCTTCTGAGGAGCTCTTGGTAGCGTGACGCCTCCTTCCCAGGGCCTTTGGCCAAACCCTGCATAAAGTCCTATACACGTGTGTCTGCCTGGGTCTCTTCCCATCCCGCCTTCAGGGCTGGCTTCACAGGTGTGCAACCCATGGCGTAACACAGGGCCCTACAACGACAAGAGCCCAGACACAGTGTAATACTTCACTATCACCATCTTGAAACCCTATAATTTTTCGACAAGAGGCTTGGCACTTTCATTTTGCCGAGGCCCACAAGTTGTGTGGTTTCTCCTACCCATTTTCCAAAATCTCTGATAAGGTCAGAGTTTTGAGAGGCCAATCTCAGACAAGTTTTGACATCTGGAGGCAAAATAGCAGCCTCCTAAAAATAACAAAACGTGCTCTACGTATAAAAGTGGAGCTCCTCTGGCAGGGAAAGGATAGAAACATACCCGTTCGGTCTTTGCTGCTATGAACCCCTCAATTAAGAATCTGGGAAACACAGGTTGGAAACCATTGCCTTAGGATCTCTCTTAATGACAACAGAAAAATAAACATCCAATTGGCAGTCCACTAACCTAGCAACAAACATCTGCCCATGCTTCTTTAAATAAACCATTTGTTTTGGGAGAGTTTTTTTGTTTGTTTTTCATTCTGTAAAATGTGGGTTTTTTGGTCTCCTCCCCCAAGAGATGGCAAACAAGATACTAGAAGTGTCTAGACGACTTACGAGAAGCGTCAGTTGGTGGGTGTATCCTTTCCGCCATCCACCATGTTCATCTTCTTTTCTATAGTGGAACCCTCAGACCGTTGAAGCCCCAGGAGGTGTTGTCCCCTGTTGTACAACCACAAGATTACACAGCTAAAAAGTGGTAAAGATGGGATTTTAACCCAAGATGATCTGACTCCAAAATCCTTGAATTAAACATCAACAAAATATTGGAATGTATCATCCATTTGAACATGCTTAAAACCTCTATTTCTTTAGTGAACATCTGTAGTAAAACTAATGATGAGAGGAAGACATCACTGCACTGAGTGAGTAGAAATGGGAGTCATTTAAAATGTGTAGGACTATGAAAGAAGCCATTAGAAAAGAAAAGTGAGTGTCACAGATGTAATTCTAAAATCTAACGCATACACTTGGGCTTTTGAAAGCAATTCTTACTCACTTGTGAGAGGGGAGAAAAACGTTAAGTAAATATCTTTAGAATTTTGGTCTGAGTCCAATGTTTGTTGGTTTGCATGAGCTGAGCAGAACAGAAAAAGAGATTAGAAAGAAATAAAAGGATATTGAAATGTCAGTGATGAAAATACATGAGGCAATTGCACAACTGGACTCTTTCTATAATGCGGAATAGGAAATTTGCATGTGAAAACTGACTTTTCGGAGATATATAAATATTTTCTTCTGAAAACTCCGTCACCAAAAATAACCCTTCCTACTGAAGTCATTATGCTTGGGGAACTGGGCAAGTCACATCACTTAGAATTCATTTGCCTGGGTTCTTTCACAAGAAAGTAATCAATTCAGTTCGAGAAAACAAACCATCTTATGATTGGCACCATCTGCATGATCAAATGAGCCACTGAAGATTACCAGTCCTGCCTCCTTTTTAAAATACATATGGATATTTATATTATACATATATATGAAAGAATTATGCAGTGGGTTTAAATGGACAAATTATATAAACAGACATTTTATAGAAGAAGAGAAAAGAAATAATGAATTACCACTTGTTTTACTAATGCAAATGAAAAAAGCAATATAACACAATTTTTTGCCAAACAAATCGGCTAAATTTTTGTTTGCTTTTTTTTGTTTTTGAAAATACCCAAAGATGAGAGGGTGCAGTGAAAAATCTGTTTTCATATAGAATTTATAGAAGTAAAATTTAGTTCAATCTCTGATAAAAGCAATTTGCAATGAGTATTAAAATGCCATAAAAACCCTTAATTCCTTTGAATCAATATTTCTGTATCTGAGAATCTATCTTAAGAAAATAATAAGAAATAAAACATTAAGGAAAAACTTTAATGTGAAGATATTTATGATGTTACCCTTTCTAGGGAAAATCTAGAGGAAAATCAAATTCTATTATTAGAGAATGTCTTTAGGAAATTATGATACATAAAAAACAGTTACATAGTCACCAAAAATTATTTTCACAAGGAGCTTTTAATCAACATGCAGAATTATCTTAAAATGTAAATGGTAAAAAAGTCATCAGTTATAGAAATATTCTGATCTCAAATATATATTTATATATTCTCATATATATAAGAAAATATACACAGGTCTAAGTGTATAATTAATGTACAGAAGAATACATATATAAATCTTAGTATATTCATAAATAGAATATATATGAGTGAAAATGAATGACATATTGCTACAGATATCGCATTGATAAAATTGACAGAAAAAAGCAAGTTTAGAAAGATAATGTATAGTTTCATTTATATAAGGTTCAAAATGATGCAAAACCAAACAATCTTTGCTAAGATATATGTCCACATGTGTGAATGGGGGGGGGGAGTGGGACTGTAAAGACATAATGCAATGAGATACATAGTAGCTAGGATAATTTACATAGCAACGGAGGGAGATAGAATCTGGAAAGGCCTAGGGAATTTTAAAGTTCTTGGTGTAATTTTCTCTCTCTAAAATATAGTGGTGAATATTCACACATGTGGATTTTTTTTCATATACACATCTTTATCACACACACATTTACACATGCATAAAGTCTCTTCAAAATTGAACATAAACGTTTTCTAAGAGTTAAAGGAAGTATGGCAAATGGCTTATCATCAATGTTCTCAAGTATTTTTATTAAGAATAATGTATTGTCTTCTCTAAAATTCATCCATGATTCAACTTTGTCATTGTATTTATGGTCAGGAAAACACCTGCAAATTAAATCCAGAAGTAATTAACCAAAAAATTTGGCGTTCAGAAACGGCCTGGTACTGGAGTGTTTTCTCAAGGAGAAAATGTAATCTAAGTATTCCTAGTAGTCTTCAAGTGTGTGAGTGAAACAAAATACATTGGAGAGTTTTATTTCTTCTTTTGCAAATCACAATATTTATCACAAAAGATTACTGAAAGGACCAGATGACGTATATAGCATGTAAGCACATTTTTCAAGGGCACAGAGTATGAAACAAATATTCGCTGTTGCCATTACTCTTACTTGTTGTCTACTGACGAAGATATTAGGAAGACTAAACATAACGTTATATAAAAAAAATTTAGGGAATCTTACCTAAGTATTGAGAGACCATGTAACAAGAAACAAATGATAATATAACCTCTCTATAATCTCTTTCCCTAGAAAATGCCCTCTCAGTCATTTCAAAGCTTACAATTTTATACAATGTACTAACACAGAATAAATAATTACATATATATACATACATAAACATACACATGCTTTTAACAGCTTTTTATAGCAGTGCATGTCTGGATAGCAGAGGTCAGAGGGTGTACTTTTAGTGACACACAAATTTGGAAAGATAATCACCCTTTGAATATATTTATTTAGTAGCCCTTAGCCGTTCTCTTTGTAATTTCCCATTCTAGAACCCAGGTTTAGGAGGACTGGTCACTTTATCCTAGCTCTCTGCAAGGCACATCAGGACCCTCCAAACTTGTCAGTCCTCAAGATGTGATTAGAGTAGAAGTATGATAAAGGTATTTGACATAAGATAGAAATATTTCATTTACACAATAGAAATTCTTGACAAAAAAGGCTGTAGTTAATATTGCATGTCAATATAGTAAAGAACTTTCTCTGACAACTGAATTTTCACCTATGTAATAGTCTTCATCAAATATAAAATCCAATTAAATTACTTTGAATGCATCAGCGATGTGTTTGGAGGATGAGTGTGACAAGTCTTTATATGATAAATCAACAAAATGTAATATTTTTGTTAATGTCTGAAAGTTGTTATTATAATCTAATTCTTGTGAGCTGTTATTTTGTAACTTTTTTTTTTAAGTCTTTGAAATCTTGAGCCATGACTCACTCCACATTGGAGAAAAACAGGTGCACATCACAGGAAATTGTGGCAGGGTCCCAATCTTTATTATCACATCATTATTGTTGCTGTTATTTTCCGGTAATAGACACGTTGTGATCATTTGTTTTAATATGCAAAAATTTGGCTAGCAATAATCCTGGGAATTTTTTCTCCTTTTAGCTTTTTATTTGAATTCTTGTTTAGGGGAATTATATTTTCTCAAACATAAAATGTAAAGTCTAACATCACACTTCATAATAGGGTTGATATTTGGCAATAGTTCAGATCAGAAAATATTAACCTTCTTTCTTTACACACAACCTGTAGTTAAAAAAACAAAAAGCTAGGGCACTTCTGAAAATAGGGCCTACTGCCTCCTTCAGGGGGTCCAACTTTGGACAAAAAGGTAATATTGTATTTTCTCAAATCTTCCATTGTGGATGCCCATCCCAACCTTCCTTCTAGAAAGTTCTGCTCTGTCTGTACACCTTTGAGGAGTGCATTTATGCACTACAGGATTCTGCTTCCTCAGCCATAATGAGATACACATTTGACCCCAAATTAGACATTCCATTCGTAGTGAATTCGTAGTGAATTCTCAGGTTCCTTCTCTCAAGATTCAGAATTAAAAGACACAGTCGATAGCCAGTGTTAAAAGCTCATGATATAAAATAAAATTGGGACTGAATTTGACACATTTGGACACATGGAATACAAATTACTCCAAGGAGCAGAAAAACAGAGTATAAAAGAGACAAGGTCAGAAGAGATCCAGATGTTTGAAAGATAGTGTAACCCCTGAGAGACAGAGGAGGAAGCAGCTTTGATGCATGACCTCTCAACTCGGAGTTCAGCTGGACTCCATTTCCTCCCCATGAATGTTTGTGTTTACCTCTTGCATCCTTTAATAAATCTCTTTTTTTAAGCTCACATGACAGTTTTAATTGCAACCATAAAACCCAGATTCGTATAAGGTAGATGACTTATTTCACAGAGAGTAATTTATCTTTCAGTTCCTAATTTTATTACTTTTCAGTTTAATTTCTTACTCTGAAAATTGCACATTGTGTATTACTTTCATATTTTTTTATTTAAATTCAATTAGCCAACATATAGTACATCATTATTTCTGATGTAGAGTTCAGTAATTTATCAATGGCTTATAACACCCAGTGCTCATCACATCACATGCCCTCTTTAATTGGCCATGACCTAGTTACCCGATTGCCCCACCCACCCCCCTTCCAGAACCCTTAGTTTGTTTCCCACGGCCAAGGGTCTCTCATGGTTTGTCTCCCTCTCTGATTTCTTCCCATTCAGTTTTCCCTCCCTTCCCCTATGATCCTCTGCACTGTTTCTTATTTTCCACATATGAATGAAACAATATGATAATTGTCTTTCTCCAGTTGACTTATTTAACTTGGCATATTCCCCTCCGGTTCCATCCACATCAATGTAAATGGTTAGCATTCATCCCTCAGTGTAAATGGTAAGTATTCATCCTTTCTGATGGCTGAGTAATATTCCATTTTCTAAATATATGTGTGTGTGTGTGTGTGTGTGTGTATATATATATATATATATATAATATACCATATCTTCTATATCCATTCATCTGTTGAAGGACATCTCGGCCCCTTCCACAATCTGGCTATTGTGGACATTGCTGCTATGAACATTGGGGCCCAGGTGTCCTTTTGTTTCACTATGCCACTATCCTTAGGGTAAATTCTAAGTTATTACTTTTATATTCTTACGTACATAACCATGTACTACATACAAAAACTTTGCTTCGATATTAAATTCAGCTGAAAGCTTGGTTAACAAAATTGTTCCTTTGATGAACCAAATCAAGTTTTAAAGTATATTTACAAATATAGAGTTTGTGATTTATAGAAATCGATGTAGGAATTGTTTTAGAGTTGAGTTATAGGTGTATTTTCTCACAGATCAATTTTATCATTTGAAGCCATTTTGCTCAGAAAGGTTCAAATGCAGGGAAAGATGGCGCACACAGCCCTTAATCGGTGCTTTAGGAGAGTGTTAAAAGGTTAACAGTGTTTTTAAGGACTGTTGTCACTATGTATGTCCCAGTTTATTGGATTTGCTGCTTCCCACCAGATAGGAGGCATCTAATTTAGTTGTGTGCCCTTGTAGGTTACTTCATTTCTCCATGTCTCAGTTTCTTCATCAATAAAATGAGAATAATAATAGTAATAATAGCAATTCACCAATATCATAGGTTTTTAGGATTAAATGAAATTAACCCATGCAAGGCATTAAATAGGCCTACTGCATTTAGGACACTGGCTGGGACATATAAGTGTCCCACATGTATTAATTATACTTTTCACTAGATTTTTTAAAAAGATTTTATTTATTTATTTGACAGAGAGAGAAAGAGAGAGAGAGAGAGAGCAGAAGCAGTGGAGCAGCTTCTCCATCTGTGAAGCCGAATCCCCACTGAGCAGGGAGCCCAATGTGGGGATCGGTCCCAGGATCCTGAGATCATGACCTGAGCTAAAGGCAGTTGCTTAACCAACTGAGCCACCCAAGCGCCCCACTTTTCACTAGATTAAATATTTTATGCAAAGTGTCTGGAAAGAGGTTATTTTTTAACATCTTTTTGAGGTCTAATTCATATAACATACCCATTCAATGTGCACAATTTAATGGCTTTAACATAGACGCAGAATTGTGCAACCATCACCACAATCAATTTTAAGACATTTTCATCACCTCAAGAAACATTGTACACTTTAGTTATTACCCCCCAATCCTCCATTCCCCCAACCCTAAACAAGCAAAATCAGTATTTTGTCACTGTTACGGTTGCCTATCCTGAACATAAGCCATGATGGCTAGACCAAAAAAAAAAAAAAAAAATGCATGGAGAAAATTAAATTTTCACCCTGGTATAATATTTATCTCAGTGAATCTAGAAATAGTGAACCTTAAGGGATTTCTTAGAATTCTTAAGTTAGAGCATATAATAGTCTGTTTTTCTGTTTTGTTTTTTTCCCTTAGAATCCTCCCCTTTTACATAAAGAGAGCAGCAAGCACCAGGGACTTGAGCAGCCCAATGTGCTATGCATAGTCTGCAATTGCCTTGTTGACCCATATCCCACGTACAGCTGATAATGTGACCATTAGGTCCTTAGTTTGTTTAAAGCTAAGCTGACTCCTCTGTGCACAGTGCAAAAAAGAAAAAAATAGTAAAGTAGAAAGATCCTTTTTAAGAAAAATGCTCAGGAAACCCAGTCCCTGAGATCAACTGCAAAAATGGATTTTATGAGTGGTTTACAGGAAAACGTGTAAAAATGGTAAAATCAGTTCAAGTGTAACATTTGTATTGTTCCTATTCCAAGCCCATGCAGATAGGCATTTCACTATGTAAGTGATTTTCACAGCTAAGATAACAACTGCCATGTTTTCCTTGGACAAACTACCTTATGTAATAACAGTCTTGATCGGTTATATTTCACAAAGTTTCCAGTGCAGCAATATTACAATACAGGGCAAAGAATTGAAAATCTGGAAATAACGTTCTGGTTTTTCTTCCAACCACTTCCTTGGCGTCTTACACCTTTCACATTCACAGGCAGGATTACGACACCTTCCCACTCTGTGATTTCAAAACTGTATTTAGATAATTTTGTATCTAAGTGATATTTAGGCAACAGGATTCTTTGCAACTATTTATTTCTTTAGATGTTGTCTAACTTGATACTGAAGAACTAAACCTGACCTGAAAGCCAAGCTGCAGGGAAAATATACTAACCCTTCTGAAAGCAAAGAGCAGCTTAGGCTACAGAAATCGAGATTTTATAATGTGTTTTTTGCCAACCAACAGAATCTAAATTTCTAAATGACATGTTTTTTGTTTTGTTTTCTTTTGTTTTTCTGTTGCTCCGTAATTTCTATAGTTAATCTATATGGCAATTCGCAGACTATTAAGTCTGCCATTTGATTCAACTAATTTCTGTCCTTGTCCCCCAATTCCAACCAGTTCTACCACTAGGTGTGTGGTTTTCAATTGTGTCCAACTGCAATGATAACTTCTACAATAAGATAGAATGGAGTATGTTCCAAGACTTTTTACAGTTTGTACATTCATATAAAAAGTGAATCGTATGTTATGACAGAGAAGACACAGGAGGCTCTGTTTTGTTTCATGCATCTTTCTTCATCATACGGTGAATTATCTATAAAATTCTCAGAAAGAAGTATTACATAGAATTTGTTCAACTACTATAATACATATGTATTTAATGTCTCTACCGATTACTTAGGTTTGCTCTTGATACTATGTTATGCAAAAATGTGTAAAGTAAATATAAAAATCATTCGTCACCATAAGATGCTCACTGTGCTTAACCGAGTCACAACTGTGTCTATACTTTTACGGATAGATGATAGCTGCATAGGTGATAGGTGGATAGACGATGGATGGATGATAGATAGGTGAGGAGATAGTTTGGTTGTGGATTTTTCAGTTACTCTGTTCTTTTCAAATACAAGATACCACAGCTATTGTTTGTGTGATAAGTAGGGCACTGAGCATACTTAAAGAGCCAATGTGATTATATCAATTTTTGCTATTTATCTGTGGATCATTAAAGTACCCTGATTATGAAGGTATGATCAAAAAATAATACATTCACTTGTAATCATTACATTTCTCTGTAATTTTAAAAGTGGCCTTTTCATTTGCATCAAGAATATATACGGCAAAAATCTCTATGGCTAACTGATGTTACGTCTTCTCTGAAAATAAAACTCTTTTTCTTTTCAACGACAGCATCTTGTGTTTAACTGCCTGAATAAATATGATGAGGTCAGTTCTCGCTACAACTGTCACTTCCCGGTGACAGAAAGTAAAACACTATCTACCTTAACCTTCTGTGATAGACAGTCCTAAATCGTTAGCTTTGTCCAGTATTACCAATAAAGAATCCAAAGTGGTAAGTTCTTGTCTCACCTTGCTCCTGTGAAAAATAAGAAACTCTCTGGTTTTACTTTCTTGACAAGGAAACAGAAACCGCCACCTTTGCTATCAATAAAATTTTGATGCGGAACTGTGGTTGCTTTGACTAGAAATGTCAAAATACATTGCAAGTAAATTCAAAATCCAATTGCAAAGTGTTCTGTATTCATAAGGTCTTATTGCTGCAACCACTGGGAATATATGTTTCTATGCATCTCTGTTGGGTCCATATCAGGGTTTCTTAACCTCAGCGCTATTACCATTTTGGTAAGATAAGTCTTTGTTGTCCTGTGTATTAGAAGGTATTTGACAGCAAACATGGCCTCTCCTCCACTAGATGCCAATAGTTCTTTTGAATTGTGCAATTTTTCCACATCCTCAGCAATCTTTAGTACTGTTAGTCTTTTTTTTTAAAGATTTTATTTATTTATTTGACAGACAGAGATTACAAGTAGGCAAGAGAGGCAGGTAGGGAGAGAGAGGAGGAAGCAGGCTCTCCGAGGAGCAGAGAGCCCGATGTGGGGCTCGATCCCAGGACCCTGGGATCATGACCTGAGCCGAAAGCAGAGGCTTTAACCCACTGAGCCACCCAGGAGCCCCTGTTAGTCTTTTTAAATGTTAGCCTGGTGGATCTGTAGCAGTATAGAATTGCCCTGATTATCTTTTTCCCTTACTCCATTTAATTTAGTATCTATATCACATATTTTTTTATCTTTCATGTTCCTTATACTTTATGTGTAATTATTGAATTAACATAAATTAACATTTAGTTTATAAACTAATGTTTATTGAATTGGTTTTGAATATTTTAAAATATGACAATACATAGTTATGCTATGTTATACTATGTATGATAATCTCTATTTTTATTTTGCTAGTTTAGTCCATTTATACTATTTATGACTTTCCACATCCTCTTAATTAATTATGAAACTACATAGACCTTGAGCACTGTGCTCCAACATTATTTTTCCAATAAGCTTTGTCATTTGTGTAGGCATGTGTTGATGTGTGAATCTATATTGGACTTTATTTAGATGGAATCATGGAGATGTACAGTTTTATATTGCGATAAAGATAATGAAACCTACTATAATCATGCCCTGTCATTGTTCATAAAAAATTTTCCAGAACACATATTTTATCATCATTTTATTACAAAAATGCTTATACCTTCCTCACAGACTCATTCACAGATTGGAATGATACATCTTTCCTCCACGGATTTAGTTTTTCTGTGTGCTTGTATCTTAAAATATTCTCTTGCAAACAATTTGTAGCTGGATTTTAATTTTAGACAATTAATATGACATTCTACACTTATTGAAGTTATTGATATAATTGTACCTACTTTATATTTTCTGTTTATCAGATATTTTCACTGCTAGCTTCTTTTCTTTCTATCACATTAAATAATAACATTTTGCATTGTGCCGCCGTGTCCTGGTAATAGTTTGGATGTTACAAATGTATTTTCCTGTGGTCTCTCCCAAATTTTTAAAACCTAGAAAGGACATTTTTTTTAAACTTGCACCCTTAGTTATAAATATTTATTTTTAAAACTCTTGAAGTTATTAATTTTTTTCTAATGTCCTTTCTAAGACAATATGGATCTTAACAAGTTTAAACTATTACATAACTCCACACCTCCCCAGTGTTTTCATTGTTGCCTGTAGTTTCAGTTTTACTTATTTTTATACGCAGGTTATGTTGTACTTCTTTATAATGAAGAGCCAACTAAATTCATCATCATGTTATGCCCATTATTCATTTTTTTGCTTCCTGTTTCTTATATCTTACTCTGGTTTTTTTTTTTTCCCCTTAAAATATACCCTGTTTTGTGTCAATTACATCTCAGTTAAAAAAAAAAAAAAAAGAAGAATTTGGTAAGATCCCCACCCCCCGTGGAACTTGTAAACAAATAAACAATTCTTTAAGCACCCACTTTCCCTCCTCTTTGGTTTGTCCAGCAGTGGTCCTTCTCTTATCTAATATGCATGTGCATGTGCATAAATAGAAGTTTTGAAACTAAGACATCATCAACGCTCAGACCCACCTGAGTCTTTGGAGTGCTATTTAGGAAGCACTATGTATGGTTAAAACAAAAAAGAAAAAAAGTAAAAGGCATCAAATGGAATATGTCTCCCCAAGGAAACTCCCAGAACCCCTCCCTGCCTGCTACTTGCTAATGTTTCCAATTAAAAAAAGAAAAAGTACTTTAATAATTCTTTCAGTGGTGACCTGTGTGTGGTAAATTCTCTTAATCTTTGAAACATCTAAAATATTTCAACATTTTTCAATCTATTGAATGCTAATTTTTATAAGGACAGTTTCTGTTTTCGTCAGTACTTTGTAAATATATCTGCTGTTATCCAGCATATGTTTTTGCTGATAGACGTCTGCCAGTATTCTACTTGTCATTCTGACTGTGGTAGGTTTTGATGTTAGCAGTTTTGTTCAAATGTAATAAAAATGGGTTTATTTATTTTCATTGCTTGGTTGTGGGCCTTCACTTTCACCTAAAAACTCAGATCCTTTTCAATTCTGAAAAAGTTTCAACCGCTACCTATCTTTAGCTGTAACTTCTCTGCTATTTTTTCTCTTTTCTTTCCTTGCAATTCTCCTTCATTGTGTGTTGAGCTCTCAATCTTAGCCTCAGTGCTGCTTAATTTCTATGTGAATATACACACATTTACACACACATATATCTTTATACCTTGGAGAGGATGCCACAGTGTTACCATCAAATTTATTAATTCTCGTATATCAACTGTTATAGACTGTAAAAGTCTAAGAGTTTCAACTAGCCAAATATATTTATGTTCAATGTTTTATTAAGAAGGTTTTGTTTCATTTCCCAATTTTGGGCTCCAAAAATTCATGGCATTTTTTTTCAATTTACATTATTATTTCTAATATCATGTTGAGAATCCTGACTATACTTGCATTCAATTATTTTGCAAATTTTAACCTAAAGCCATTTGAAAATGAAGTGAAATCATTTTTATTATTGATTTTTTGCTCACTGTCTTAACAGTATTTTTTTCATAAGATTTGTAAGAAATGCCCATTTTAAACTTGAGTCATTTGCTGATGCCCAAGGCTGTGTCTCCGGGGACAGAAAATCCTTTGACCTGCCCCTTTGAGAGAAGCTGCCACCCACAACTCTAGTTCAGGTGTGTTAGTTCTAGCCCCTTCCCTAATGAAGGCACTGAACGTTTTGGACAGCCGTGTCTGCCATGGGCACTAAACAGCTGGCGCTGGTCTGCAGGTTTATTCTTGCTCATTTTTTTATATTGCTGCTCAACTTCTGCTCCACAGTGAAGTTCATTCATTTTGTCTTTTTTCTTCTAGGTATTAGTTTTCGGCTTTCCCTTTTTTATTTATTTATTTTTTCTCATGTTTAGCACTGACCAGAAAATGCTCTGTCCCCATATTTCAAAAGACTGAATCTTACACAATCTGTTACCCAAGATCCTTGGATTTGTTCAAGGCAGACACAAGAAGGAGATCAGAAAGCAAAACAGAAAGAACTTATATGTTCCTCGCTCCCACTCTGCTCTGAACCGCACTTCTGTCAGAGGCTCTGTCCCTCCCTGGCCAAGCCTCAGTCCACTCCTGTCCTGAGGCTCGAAGACTTCAGTTTGCACGATTTCATAATTTCTTCCTCTCCTTCCTTTAGTGTTAGGGGTGATAATAACTTCCCCTGCCTAAGTTTCCATAAATAATTCCCTAATTTCAGTCTCTGAACTGGATCCTGCTTCCTGACAGGATTGACAGGCAGGGTGTGACAACGTTCTCAAAGAGTGTCACGTCTTGACAGGAAGCCCCTTGGTGTCGCCCTTAACCACTTCCGAAGTGATTTAACACATGACTGTATTTGCTAGTTTAGGAAGACACCTTTGTGCCATAAGCTCGGCAGCGCTTTACAAATATTTCAGCATCTGAGAGCGTCAGCATAGACACAAACCTGTTTTGGTAACAACAGGGTCAGTAGTTCTGAGAACCAAAACTAAGCTTCGTTTGATTTGTTCTGTTTGATACACATTCCATTTCCGATTTCCAATGCCGTCCCCAAGAGCTGCATTTGAATTGCTGCCAAGCTGCTTTTCTAATAATTACTGCTATTTTTTTTTGTTAAGATGTTTGAAAATCTGAGCATATCCTAAATTAGCTTTACATGGAGTAGAGGGTTAGAAAATTAAATGCCCAACAGACTCCTTACAAGAATTTCACCTTCGGAGGTGTTCCAGGAGTTCCCGTAACAAAACTGAGGAGTGTCAACATTTACCTCGTGAAACAAATGTTCTATTTCTTAAAGCATGCTACATACTCTCTTGTTTGACACATTCCTCAAATCCCATAAGGACACTGACAGCAAACAAAATCATAATGGCATCTTGTCATTTCACACCCGTCGCAAAATCAGAAACTGGCAGTGGGACAGAAAGATCTTTCCTGGCGTGCGTGGGTGATAATCAGCGCGTCTAAAGATATCCCAGTTCCGGAGAGGTGATTCCCTGATTAGACACATTCACACTCACATGGCACGTGCGCATGTTCACACATTGTTTTGATATCTAACTGTTCATCTTTGGTTCATTCTTATATGAAATTTTCTGTATGGAAATAAGTCTACTTCAGATTTAGCATGGGAAAAAAAAAATTACAAGGAAACCAAGAGAATAGTTTTTCACCGGAGGGGAATGCATATATTACCTGGGCACAAAACAGTTTCTTTTCAGATGTAACATCAGAAGACAAATAGGGAATGGGCTAGAAAATACATTCTAGTACAGATTTTTGTTCAGAGCCAATCAATTTGCTTTGAGTCTAGATCTATGTCTACATGTTGACCTAGGTCATAGCTATTCAAAGACAAGCAAATTCTAGTTCTAGCACTAGGCAGTTTATAAACTGATGTATACACTTCAAATTCCTATAGGTTGTAGAATACTACTTGAGAATAAGAGGATATAATTAATTTTAATTAGCGACTTCAAGTAAGAGTCATGTAAAAACTGACAGTGGTGAGGGTCTTAAGGTGTGAAATTTTCTCAGTAGTAGAAAATGTCAGACCGAATATTGGTCAATTGAATTCTAGAGACTGAGTTTAACTAGTTTGATTTCAATCTCTGCTGTGAATCCATCGGAACTGGATTCTGCTTCCTAATAGGACTGACACACGGAGGGTGCGACAATGTCATATGGTATAACTAAGAACACAGGGGCATAACAGGGCATCGTGTGTCCTGGGAAGGAGGCGTAAAAGCTAGTTTGTACTTCAGGCTCTATGGTGACTAAGTGCAGGCCCACTGGATTCAGACAGCCGTGGGTACCCAACATTGGTTCTTCCACTTACTGCAATGTAGTATAAATCCCACACCCTGCTTTCTGTATATGAAAATGAGGAATAGAATACAATCCGACTTACAGGGTTATAATGAATATGGAATGGAATAGTGCATGAAATGTGGTTAGCACAAGACAGTGTACATATAAAATGGCACATTCAATAATGCTTCGATGGTTTGGGAGGGTTTGAGTCATTCATAAAGTTGGATAACAAGTTGCAAAGTTAAAGTGGAGTCCGACTGGGAAGACTTAAAAGATCTCAGGAGGCTCATCTCCACATGCACCCAGGTAAATTCAGTGCTAGAACACTATATTGAATACAACCCTATAAATGGTCAAAGATTTTATGTATGGAGAATTCAGTATCTTTTTTTTTAAGATTTTATTTATTTGGCAGACAGAGATCACAAGTGGGCAGAGAGGCAGGCAGAGAGAGAGGAGGAAGCAGGTTCCCCCTGAGCAGAGAGTCTGATGCGGGACTCGATCCCAGGACCCTGAGATCATGACCTGAGCTGAAGGCAGAGGCTTTAACCCACTGAGCCACCCAGGCGCCCTGAGAATTCAGTATCTTAATAATCTTCCCTACATATCTTAAGCTTCAAGAGAGAATATTTGTCATCTATGTGTCACTGCATAAGTGGCTACTGCAATCTGGAATAAGTCAATAAATTCCCAAAAAAATGCCTTTCTAAAGAAAGCCAGCACGTTAGGTATAGAAGTAGAATAACAAGCATTCTTGTGCTTGGAAAGAGTAGTGGCTCAACTAATTAGCTTGGAGATCTTGAGAGATTCAAAAAATATTTGTAGCCACTTTTCCTGGAATTACAAAGTAAGTTGCTTGCAGTAAAAGGAATGTGAAGGCTGAGGTATAAGGGGGGAGGCTTTGTATTTGCTAATAGGAGCACGCGGGCTATGCAAGCCACATGATGTAGTAGGAAGGAGTCTGGAAGGGGGAAGGCAAAGCACTTTCCTTCATGCGTCCTGTGAACGTGGGAGCTCACCACTTAATCTTTCTGGGTTTCAGCTTCCCCTTGGGCAAAATGATCCAGTTGCCTTGAAAAGCTGACATTTGATGATTTTCTGTTCCTCCTCCCTCCACAGATTCTCTTCTGCCAACAAGATTTTGGAGAATCTGGGCCTCCCCAGTGGAGGTATTCTCTAGGTGGCCTTGCGGTCAGCCTTCGCCCTGCCACTGACAGGAACGACTGGGGGATATGAGTAGCCGGTCCTCCTCCACCCTCTGCGGCGAGCACAGGCCTAGTCTGAGGGAGCACCGCCAGCCGACTTTGCTGTAACCACTGAGCATTTTTTGCCGCGTGTTCCCGGCTCCTGTGAGGACACAGATGTCGGTTTCTCCTACAGCATTAGGTGGGACTCACAGGGCATGTGGTTCCAGGCCAAATGGTTGGCTCTTCGTCATCACTTAAAATAGAGCATTAAACATTTTCAAGTCTTGGGGCGCCTGGGTGGCTCCGTGGGTTAAGCCTCTGCTTTCGGCTCAGGTCATGATCTCAGGTCCTGGGATCGAGCCCCGCATCGGGCTCCCTGCTCAGCCCGGGGAGCCTGCCTCCCCTCCTCTCTCTCTCTCTGCCTGCCTCTCTGCCTACTTGTGATCTCTCTCTGTCTAATAAACAAATAAAATCTTTAAAAAATTTTTTTCAAGTCTTCAAAAAATTTCAAGTCTTGACCATTCAAAAAACTATACTGATAAATTTTTGCTATTCAAGTAAAACCTTTGGTAGACCATTACACTATGAACAATTTATCTCTTCTTAAATGGGTGTCCTTACTTCTACTGGGATAATTTTATGTTGTTGTTCAGTTTGTTTTTATCAAAGGAAGTTAACAAAGGCTTAACATGAGTGCAGTAAAGTTTACCACAAGTTCCCTTCTTTCTGATGGAAATACCACTAACTTCAGTAACTTATGTTAGGTGGACTTCACAGATTATCTGGGTATAATTGAAAGTGAGCCGAAGACAGCATAAGTAGAATAAAAGATACTTTATGCAAAGAAATAACATTTTATTAAAATAAAAATTCTCCACTCTAAATGTTACTCTTATTCTCCTAGTAAATTCCATATCTTAATTTTCCAAGCCTAATATGATATCTGTACCTATGAATGTGCTGGAAAATAAATGGCTTGAAGTTTAATTATATATAACATAAGTATTTTGTTTTAACTTGATCACTCAATTAATTATTAATTCTTTGTTCTGGGGAATGCATGCTCCTTGACCTCACAGGGGAATGTGACTCATTTTTCACGATCTGTGACCCAGCTAGGTTAAAACTAATTCCTGTGTACATAAGCTTTGTACAGGAAATGAATAATTTTGATTTCATCTTATAGGGAATTAGTCAGACATTGGCAATGAAACATTGTATGTCATCAGTATTTAAACTGTACAAGATCTCTGAGCACAAAAAGCAAACTTCTATATTAGAAGGTCAGATCAAAGCAAGCAAATTCCAGGTTAATACAATTTAATTACTATATACTTTTATTGTAAAATATTAATCCATCAACAAATATTTATTAGGGGCACCTGCTGGCTCAGTCTGTAGAGCACATGACTCTTGATCTCAGGGTCATGAGTTCAAGCCCCATGTTGGGTGTAGAGTTTACTTAAAAATAATGTTTACTAGACTCTAACTGTATGTACAGCTCCAATTAACCACTAGGCAGTATGGGATGCAGGAGTGAAGTAGAGAATAAAATTCTCCTAAATTTTGAAATAACTTATTTGAGTTTAAAACTTCCCTAAGTGTAGAAATGGCGTATTATATGGTGGTTAAGAGTATGTTATGCTCTTATTACCTGGGGTTCTGGATAGATCACTAAACTCTATTTCTAGATTTCTTCATCAGTAAATTGAGGGGATAACAAAACCTACACCTTAGGTTTTTGGAAGAAATAAATGAGACAAAAGGCATATAGCTCTATAAATGTATTTATTGTTCCATCAATAGTAAAAGAACAATCATAAGAAAAGAGACTAGGAGGAAAAGGAAATTAAAGACCAAGAGGAAAAGGAGAGATATTAAAAGGTCTAAACATCTTGGCCCTGCTGTCAAGTAGTTCATATCCTCACTAAGGTAACAACGATACCTTACTAGAATCAATTAGAATATATTCAAGTAATACATGATGGTACTCATTCTAAGTATAAATAATTTCAGAAAAAGGAAAGAACAAAAAAAACTGGGATTGTCAGAGAAGGCTTCTTGAAGAAGTTGACCCTGGTCCTATCATTTCTAGGTGTTGGTGGCTTAATAGTATTTGCTTCTCTAAATCTTCCATTTCTCCTGAAATACAGAATCAAAATAAACTGAATTATATCCCACAACAATTTTAACTTGGTTAAGCTATCTAAAGATTTTTTCTTATTTGTAAATTGGAGCATTCTATTTGTGAAGTAATTTCCCAGAGAAGGAAGTAGGTTCCTGTTTTCCCAGCATTTTGACAAACGACAGTGTTAGATCTCTTGTGCATCTGTATGACAATAATTCTGCACAGAATTTTCAGTTTAAAAAAAGAATAATGACTTCAAACTGAGGGAAAGACACACCCGGACAAGTTCTTGGTGACAGCCAGACATAAACCTGCAGTTTTATTTTAGTATTTTAGTTTTCAACAAACATGTGTGTGTAGCTTTCTGCCACTCTTAACTAAGTCTTTTTTTTTTTCTTTTTAAAATTTTATTACTGTAAACTAAGTATTTTCTGCCTAGCCGTTCCTTGTTCTGGGAACTGCCCCCGCCGAAGCACATCCATTGGGTTATAGGAGTGATTCTTGGCAGTCTTTTGCCTACAGCATGGTACTGCATCCTGGTCTCAGAGTGATGGCTGAGCTAATGATGTAAGGACAGGCATCCACCTTCCGAGGAACTTGAAACTGGGACCCAATTTCTCTTTTAAGGTCTGCCACCTGACCTGTAATAATTAACACCTTAGCTGTACTTGTCATGTTTTCACCATGTGAACTTGAAACTCACAAGTTTGGGAAAAGGAAGGTCATAGGACAATCCCCCTGTCTTTGGTACAATTCATCTTAAGGCTTTCACCCTCCGTTGCTTTTGCTCTGGTGAGATGCCCCAAGCCTTTATACTAAAGGACTAAAGGAATTGTTTTTCTTATTTATGCTACTTTGAATTAGTTTTTCTTGCTTGCAACCAAAAAACAAAGCAAAAAACCAAATGTGCATGATACGTAATATAACACTCGAGATTTTCTGCTTTTATATTCCGGTTTAGTTCTGGTTTGAACAATATATTCTAGTAAAATTCTCGTTGGCAAAGTACAGTGAACAGAAAGCAATAGAGCAGAGCTTCTCAGATCATCTAGAAGGGATGAGGGAATTAAGGGATACCTGGTGTAACAGAAACTAAGCTTAGACCTATTTAATAAAAGAAGATTGAATCTAAGCTCTAAGTATAGTGACCAACCCCTCCTGATTTGCCTGGGATTTTTCCAGTTTCAGCATTTAATGTCCCATATCCAGGAACTCCCTGAATCCTGGGCAAATTGGGATAGTAGTCACGCTACTTCCAAAATTTGGCTAAAACCACATTATTTCCTTAAAAACAATGGTCTTTGAAAAAAATGATAATTTCTATCTCTTCTCTTCAACCTGGTGCATTTGTTGAATTTAGAAGCTCCCTTATTTTTTTACTGGCAGAAACGAGGACTGAGGGTGCCTTGTTCAAGATTAGGGAAGAACGAAATTCACTTGACTCCCCAGTGTTGTTTTTTTTTATTCTAACATGTTGTTTGATAAAGATAGCTCTCAAATAACTTGAATCACTTTATTCAGAACATTTTAAATCTGTTAAGGGTGGGAGCATGAGTGAGCAAATTCGCTCAGCCCCCGCAAGTGTCGAGAGCAGGGACTCCTACAGCACAAATCCTGTGATCTAGTCTGGGCTCCACTGTCACTGTAGACCTGGAAAAGTTGCCTACACTCTCCTACGGTCTCTTTCGTTACCCATAAAGTGACATAAGCATAATACACACCTCATAGTGCTGTTCAGAGGTTTAAGAGGAATGAGGCATGTAAAAAAATACCGCAGTATCTGGCCCGTTAGACACCTGGCCCCTAGCGTGCATGACTTCATTCAGTCTCATGTTTGCCATCACCCTGGGACACGGGAGATGCTCGACACCACAACACTGTTTTGCAGTTGAGAAAATTGAGAGTTAGAGAGATGGAGGGAACTGAGAGAATCTACCGAGAAGGTGACAGCCTGTCGTTGACATCCAGATGCTCTGACACGGGGCCTGGATTCATTCCTGCACACGAGTTCCCATGTGTGTAAAAGCGTAGAAGCCATAAGGGTTCTGTTGGCTTTTGTTTTTGAGGAAAATGTAAGTTTAGTAATGGCCTTGTCCTAATAATGCCAAATAAACAAAGCAAAACACACAAGAGAAGTTCACCTACTTTTTTTTTTTTAATTAGATGAAAAGAGTCGTAAGATTGAATTTTTCACTTTTAATCTCTGCCGGGAATTATGAGGAAACAAAATGACACTTGTCACTTCAGTTGCCAGGAATTATTCACAATGAGTCACCATCTGGTCATAAAACATTATCTGGGAACCAAAGAACATGTTATTAAGAACAAAGTAAATGGTGATGCTACTTATTAAAAATGTATCTATTGAATTTATTTAATATAAAACCACGGCTTTCATGTGAATAAAAGTTATACAAATAGCGTTTTGAGGAGATGACTGGTGTAGGTATTGGATTTTCATTATCTGAATTGCTCCCCCCTGCAAAAAAACTCATGTTTCAAAAATCATTGAGAAAAATACAGAGAAAAGGGTACTTGGGTGGATCATATGGTTAAGCCTCTGCCTTCGGCTCAGGTCATGATCCTGGGGTCCTGGGATCGAGTCCCACACTGGGCTCTTGAGCAGCAGGAATCCCGCTTCTCCCTCTGCCCTTCCCCTGGCTTGTACTCTCGCTCCCTCTCTGTGGCTCAAATAAATTAAAAAAAAAATCTTTAAAAAAAAAAGAAAAATATAGAGAAAAACAAAACAAATTATACGATGGGCATTCACATGTGTCTTTGGTTCTGTGTTTTGACTGAGGAAAATCTGATTTATGAATTTACAAGACCTAATCAATAGAATTTATGCTGCCAGTATATATATACGTATGTATATATGTAACAACAACATTTATCAAATGAAAATAAAATCATTTAACCCAAAATAATTTTTATCAAATTAAGAAAATGAACGAAGGATGCAATGCCATGTCCTTGTATAGTGACTAAGGACTTTCATGCTTTCTTGGTGCAAATGCAGACAGTAAATTTGGTGGTAAAACAGATGATGGTTAGGGAAATTAAAAAAAATAGTATACAAGAGCTATGGTATATCAAAAAAATTTATTCCAAAATAAAAATGAGGATATTTCCTAACATTCTACTTATAAGGAATTATGACCACTCTAATTTCATAACTAAATAATCAATTTTTTGTGTGTAACATGATTACAAACTATTTTCTATATAGGGAGACGGGGGAAGTTTGCTTTTCTATGTCCTGTATATTGGCACACATCTATCTTGCTTTTTTGCTATAAAGATTTATATCAGTATTTCTATAGATGGTATAAGCTATACAGAGCATAAAAATCACTCAATTAAAACTGTTGCAAACAAATTTACTGGCAGCACAAATTCTATTGATTAGGTCTTGTAAATTCATAAATCAGATTTTCCTCAGCCAAAACACAGAACCAAAGACACATGTGAATGCCCATCGTATAATTTGTTTTGTTTTTCTCTATATTTTTCTTTTTTTTTTTAAAGAAGGTCATTTAACTTCCCCAAGTACACTCAACTAGTACAATTAACCTAAACAGTCACGTTATACATAATCTTTTATGTTTTCTCTGCCTTGAGTCTCATGTTTAGAAAGCATGTATCTGTTTCAAGGTCATTATATTCTTCTTTATTTTCTTTGTGTTCTCTCTTTTTTAAACATTTACATTACCTGAAATAATTTCAGCATTTACATTGCCTGAAATGTATTAATATATCTGTAATTCTTTTTTTTTTTTGTATTTTACTTTATTTTTTTAACTTTATTTTTTCAGTGTTCCAAGATTCATTATTTATGCAGCACACCCAGTACTCAACGCAATATGTGCCCTCCTTAATACCCACCACCAGGCTCACCCAACCCCCCACCCCCAAACCCTCAGTTTGTTTCTCAGAGTCCACAGTCTTTCATGTTTTGTCTCCCCCTCCGATTTCCCCCAACTCACTTCTCTCCATCTCTCAATATTCTCCGTGTTATTCCTTATGCTCCATGAGTAAGTGAAACCATATGGTAATTGACTCTCTCTGCTTGACTTATTTCACTGAGCATAATCTCTTCCAGTCCCATCCATGTTGATACAAAAGTTGGGTATTCATCCTTTCTGATGGAGGTATAATACTCCATTGTATATATGAACCACATCTTCTTTATCCATTCGTCCCAAGGGCATCTTGGTTCTTTCCACAGTTTGGTGACTGTGGCCATTGCTGCTATGAACATTTGGGTACAGATGGCCCTTCTTTTCATGACATCTGTATCTTTGGGGTAAATACCCAGTAGTGCAATTGCAGGGTCATAGGAAAGCTCTATTTTTAATTTCTTAAGGAATCACCACACTGTTCTCCAAAGTGGCTGCACCAACTTGCATTCCCACCAACAGTGTAAGAGGGTTCCCCTCTCTCCACATCCTCTCCAACATCTGTGTCCTGTTGATTTTGGCAATCCTAACTCATGTAAGGTGGTATCTCAATGTGGTTTTGATTTGAATCTCCCTAATGGCTAGTGATGATGAACATTTTTTCATGTGTCTGTTAGCCATTTGTATGTCTTCTTTGGAGAAGTGTCTGTTCATGTCTTCTGCCCATTTTTTGACGTGATTATCTGTTTTTTGAGTGCTGAGTTTGAGGAGTTCTTTATAGATCTTGGATATCAGCCCTTTGTCTGTAGTGTCATTTGCAAATATCTCCTCCCATTCCGTGGGTTGCCTCTTTGTTGTGTTGACTGTTTCCTTTGCTGTGCAGAAGCTTTTGATCTTGATGAAATCTCAAAAGTTCACTTTCACTTTTGTTTCCTTTGACTTTGGAGACATGTTTTGAAAGAGGTTGTTGTGGCCAATGTCAAAGAGGTTACTGCCTATGTTCTCCTCTAGGATTTTGGTAGATTCCTTCCTCATTTTGAGGTCTTTTATCCATTTTGAGTTTATCTTTCTGTATGGTGTAAGAGAATGGTCAAGATTCATTCTTCTATACATAGCTGTCCAATTTTCCCAGCGTGATTTATTGAAGAGACCATCTTTTTTTCCACTGGATATTTTTTTCCTGCTTTGTAGAAGATTATTTGACCATAGAGTTGTGGGTTCATATCTGGACTCTCTACTCTGTTCCACTAGTCTATGTGTCTGTTTTTATGCCAGCACCATGCTGTCTTGGTGATCACAGCTTTGAAATAAAGCTTGAAATCAGTCAACATGATGCCTCCAGTTTTGTTTTTCTTTTTCAACATTTCCTTAGCAATAAACCTAACCAAAGAGGTAAAAGATCTGTACTTGAGAAACTACAGAACTCTCATGAAAGAAATTGAAGAAGACACAAAAAGATGGAAAAGCATTCCATGCTCAAGAATCAGAAAAATAAACATTGTTAAAATGTCTATACTGCCTAGAGCAATCTATACTTTCAATACCATCCCGATCGAAATTCCACTGCCATTTTTCAAAGTGCTAGAAGAAACAATCCTAAAACTTGTATTGAACCAGAAGAGACCTCTGTAATTCTTTTTGATTCATAGTGGAAGGTAGAAATTAAATATTAGTCTTTACCTGCCCCCCCCTCTAAAATTGGCCTTCCCTTCTGTTAAAGAGAGAAGTATTCTTGCTCCTCCCAAAAGTCAAATCCTATTTCTGCTCTAAATTCCTATCTTTATTTCCTGCAATAGTCCCTTCTTGTAGTTTGTCTTCCTCTCCCATCAGCAATTTCTCCTTATTAGACCATACTCATTAGTATAAAAACATACGTAGTGCCTCATTTTTGAATCAACAATTTTGCCTGCTCAATTAAGTCATGTTTATTTATATCAAACTGGATCTTGTAGTACACACACACACAAAAAAAAAAAACAAAAAGAACCTCTTTACCTTGCTACTGCACTCCACTTAATTCTCCATTTTAAGGCTACCTTTTACACTGAAACTTCTCAAATAATTTTATTGATATTATCCAGCTCATTTTCCTCAGTTGCTGTTCATTCTTAAATATAAAAATTAAGATTTGCCCCCTCATTGCATGGAAATATGCTGGTAAAAATCACAAATGATTTCCTAGGTACTGAGTATAATATCCATTTCATTATGCTTAGCTTACTTCAACTCTCAGCAATACTTGCACATTTTTCATATGTTGGTTTTTTACATGTTTTTCCTCCATATTTTACAATGCCACACTCTTCTCATTCATAAGTGGCTCCTCCTTCCAGACCTCTTCTATATTATTTCTAAGTATTGGAGCATTCTAGGGCTCTCTCTCTACCTCTCTCCCTCTTCTCTTTTTCTCTCTACCCTCTCTCTTTTTCTACTTCAGTCCCATGAGTTTTAAGTAACTCATGGGATATATATAACTGCTATACAATAACTAACAACTTCATATCTCACCTTAACTTGTTCACTCACCTCCAGATTTAAATAAAACTATTTATGGGATATCATTTATGATATTTATATATTTATGGGATATCATTCCTTGAATATCAGAAAGGCATCTCCAACTTAACATGTCTAAAATTGAAATCTTGAAATTTCCTCACATTTCTTTTGTCCCTCAAGTCTTCCTAATTTCAATTAAAATATCTAGGAGATATCTAGTTACTCAGATCATATCTTATTAACACCTTTAATTTATTCCCATATTCATTCCCATAACCAAGCCATCAGCTAGTATGTCCAGCCTCCAAAGTATGTCACAAGTGCATCATACTGCAATCATCTCTCTTTAGGACTAACTAATAACTTTATTTTCATTCTTTCCATCTATCTTTCACTTTCTGTATAGTAACTAAAGTGATCCTTTAAAATGTCAGTGAAGTAAAATTGCTCCTTACTTAAAATACTCCTTAGCTTGACTTTCTTTATCGAAATGTTAAAGATGACTTGATTCTCTGAACTTATCTAGCATCATTATGCTCACTCTCACTACACTATGATTATACTGTTTTCTTTTTTCTTCCACAAAGTAGCTTCATTAATGTTTCCCCAAGCAAACAACTCTGGTCTTTGTACTTTAATCATTCCAAAAATGACCCTTTGAACACCTGCTTCTGATAATAGCATGGTTTGTACCAGAATAATTATTCTATAATTAACAATTTTAAATTCTGAAACAATATTTTTAAAAACATATTTGAGGGAAATAGAGAGTAGCCAAGAGGAGACAGAAACTGGAGGGAGTCAGCGCGTTATGGGAAATGCTTTGGATGGGAATTGTGTTATGTAGCTTTTCACCAGATGGCATTCTCCCATAGACGCTACACTAGGTGGAGAAGTTCGAGCAGAAAGCCATGCTCTTAGTAGCTTGAGAAGTCTGTGGATAAATTTTGTGGTTACCAGAGTGTTCAAAAAATAAAGGATATTTTAGAAAACAAAGAGATATATTTCGTGAACCTCCAAATTCTGTATTTAAATCCTGACCTGAGCCTGGACTGACACCTGGACCTTATATCCAAGGTAGATTTGAGGTCTCGGTGGAAAGCAATTGGAAAGAACAAAGTATGGACTCCAGCCTCCCTGTTCCTGGAGGGACATCATTTAGAATTTGTTTCCAGACAGGCTAATACCTTCTAGAACAAAAATTAACAATTTTCAGAAGATAACAAAATCTAGTTTCTACCAATATGCATCTGAACGTCTACATTACAATCTAAAAATACTAGCAAAAATGTGACCTATGATTAAGAAGGAAACAGCAGCACTGAAATGACTTAAATATTGGAATTATCTAATAAAGATTTTATAGTTTTGAAAAAAGTTTCAAAAATAATTTTTAAAAAATCGGGGCCCTAATGAATGAACAAATGGTGAATCTCAACAATCACATGGCAACATAAACAAATAAATACAGTAAAAATTATAGAACTAAAAAGTACCATGCCTGAAATAAAAACTGTACTAGATGAGCTTAACCAAAGAGTGAAGATAATGAAAGTATATAAGATTGAACTTAAAATTAGATCCACAGAAATTATCCAAGATGAAGGGCGGGGGAAGCAAAGCCAAACAAGGAGTTGGTGACCTGTGTGACAATATCAGAACATATAAAATATGTATTTGGAGTCTGAAGGAAATTAAAGAAATAAAATTATTTCTGTGGAAGACTTCATAATTGTCCATGTAGAAAATCCCAATGAATCTAAACATTTAAAAGAGAGAGAGAGAGAGAGCGAGAATCCAGGCTTAATCTCATACCTTACACACAAAATTCACTCTAAGTGCATCATAGGTATAAACAGAAAATACAAAACTATAAAGCTTTTGGGAAATTTAGCTATAAATAGCATGAGGGATTTTTGGAGGGAGATACAAGAGTTTTGTCTCTAATTGTGGCAGTTACACACATTTCTTCATATGTTAAAACTCATACGACTCTACACTAAAAAAATCCATTTTAAAGTATGGCAATTTTGGGGCGCCTGGGTGGCTCAGTGGGTTAAAGCCTCTGCCTTCGGCTCAGGTCATGATCTCAGGGTCCTGGGATCGAGCCCCGCATCAGGCTCTCTGCTCAGCAGGGAGCCTGCTTCCCCCTCTCTCTCTGCCTGCCTCTCTGCCTACTTCTGATCTCTGTCTGCCAAATAAATAAATAAAGTCTAAAAAAATAAATAAATAAATAAAGTATGGCAATTTAAAAATAAAATTTTAAAAAGGGAAGTGCCTTGGGAATATGTATTTTTTTAATGGTCATGTTATTAGAAAAAAACCACCTCACCCAATTCTTGCAAAGTTATAAAATGGGTCTCAAATATCTAAAAATGTGATCTGAACAATGATGGATATTGGATTATCTAACATTCCCTTGTTTCCATAAATAGACTTTTTTATTTTGCTTCAAACCATATCTTAAACAAACTTCCTAATAATAATTGTCTATTTCCTCAGTAAGGCTGAAACCACAACATATGAACATTTTCTTAAATCATTTAAGCCCCTCAGTTTACTTTGCCAGAATTTCATAGTGCAGACAGACCATTTCGATCCTGGTTATATTAGCTGGCATTGTACAAGGTCCTACGCAAGTTTTACTAATATTTGATTGTTGACTTTAAAAAAAAAAAAACCGCTTCCTTGACGGTTAACAAAATACAGATTCAATTACAAAGCCAATGGAAGATCCTCGGGAATTTTTAAGGAGGACGTGCCTATTTCATAAAATGAGGCTGATTCTCTGAATACCATTATTAAAGGTCAGTGCCACAGCTGTGCATTCGATGAGCAGCTGTGAGAGCTCCCCAGAACAATGAACTATCTGATTGGCACTGGACCTGGCCGTGCCAGCAGTTAGGGTGGAAGGGTTTTGAATGGATTTAGAACAAGTGGCTACTGGGCCCTGCTGTGGACACCCTAACTGCTGGAGAGTTTAAAGCAAGTGGGATAATTTTTGATAATAATACAGACATCCTTTGGAGACTAGGGGTGGATTGGGGAAAGAGCAGAGAGTGTTTCTAGAAACAACATATACAATATGTCCAAAAACATTAACTGAATTTAAACCTTTTAGGTTTAAGAATATCAAAGTAGAATGTTTTTGACAGCATTTATTGAAATGGTGGAAAAATTCACACAATCCCACTTTCTACTGGCAAGGTGACACTTAAATCCTATTTACTTAGATCTAGAATTTATCTTAGCTTTTTATGAGCCTGGGGTAACATGGCAAAATTTCTCCTGAGGGGTATGATTGGAAAATAAAGGAACATAAGATGTGGTGTTCAAGTAAAACAAGTGAGTCAGCAGCCTACAAAAGCATGTGTGTGCTTCTTATTTACAAATAGCTATTGTTCATTTCATTATTATTTGTAAGACCACCGTGTATATGTGTATGTGTAATAATTCTAGCATTGCTTTTTAAATATATATAATACTAAATATGGGGGAAAAAACACCTCTCACCAACATGTTCTTAGTTTTTAATGCCAAAACTAAGGGCTTACTGTTTCTTCTTGCCTTGATTAGAGTTTTTCTGTTCTACAGTTGTTTCTCCCAATTTTATCACCACCATCTTTTTGCCTTTTTAAAAATCGTTTATGCTTCTCATTATCCACAACAAACCACCTTTGCACTTGAATTGTAGCATTAGTTCTTTCTGCTCACTGATCCCACAGATTTTTTATATGCCAGCCCTTATAATCACTTAAGCCAATTCTTTAAAAATAAATCTGTCTCTTAGTCTCTCTCCCTGTGCACACACACACACACACACACACACACACATACACCCTATTGGTCCCATTTCTCTGGAGAACACGGACTAAAACAGTTACCATTCTGCACAAAGGAGATTTGATTGTGAATGTGGAAAAATGATCAACAAAATTAGTCAGCCATGTGCCACCGAGTTTGTTTTTAAAATCGTTAAATTTATGGACAATGTGATAGAACATCTAACACCTCTAGTCTAACTCTAAGCACCTGCCAGTCATGTAAGAACCTTCGATGGAATAGTCTTTGTGCAAATTTTCTTCAATACATTTGAATTAAAATGATGAGGGGCGCCGGGGTGGCTCAGTCGGTTAAGTGACCCACTGCTGGTTTCAGCTCAGGTGTGATCTCAGGGTCAGGAATAATGCCGCAGGTCAGGATCTGAGCTTAGAGCCGAGTCTGCCTGGAACTCTCTCTCCCTCTCCCTCTGCCATTCCCCTCTGTTCACTTGCTCTCTCTTACACACAAATAAATAAATAAATCTTTTAAAAAAATAAAGTGAATAAAAATACATCTGTTTGCATCCAAACAATATCAGTCTTTATTTTTGAAGGTAAAATGCAGATCGCTTTTCTTCATAACAGTATCTCTTTCACCAAAATATGTATTCTTTTTCACGGCTCCTTAAGTCTGTTTAATATTAAACCTTCCTTATTCAATTACTACTGGTTCATATTAGGCAGAAACCAAGAGTCTCAATCTTCCGCAAAATGTCAATTCATTAAGTAGAAACATAACCAAAAGCAGAAAGCTGGCATTGGAAATGTTTGTTTCTGAAAGCCCTTCAGGGTATGGAGAAGGGAAAGTTGCAAAGCCAACCATAGTTACTCTTACATGTTTTGGTCTTTTAGTCATCTCACACCTTCTCTATTTCTCTCCCTTTCTTCCTTCCCACCTCTTCCCCATTGGCCTCCCTCCCCGCCCCTACCACACACGCACCCTCCAAACTATCTCTACGAGATTTTATTTCTCCAGGTCTTCCCCCCACCCCCAAAAAATGGGTACCAGGGCTAAACTTTCCCCCTGCAGCGCAGATGTCAAACAAAAGCGTGTTCCTGACCGCCACAATCTTTTAAAAGCAAAAAGGATTCTATATAACTTAATTTTCAGATGTAAAATATAAACTTCTTAATCATGTGGTAGCTTTTCCTGGTTTTTCTCTGGCCCTCTTAATACCGTGCTCGCGTATTTCTGCTGGCTTCCCTAACTTTTCTCACCGTTCACATTGACTTATTCTTTCCCGAGCCGCGTGGTTTGGTACTTCAGAAACGCCATTCTCTTCAGTGCCACAGTACCACGCACAGTCACACAATGTCACAGCAACCATCGATCCGATTTTTTCTCCTACCTATTTGGTCAGCATGTTTAATCTTTGTATCCTTTACATTATAATTATACTTTTACTCTCTATAGAAATGGATAATATGTTACATTGTTTATTTCTGCCTTTCTTAAATCTTTACATAAAAATAGAGCCCACTGCACTGGTGAGCAAATCTTCCTTTTCAGCTTTTTAGGAAATCTTTCTAAGTTCTAGCTTCTGGTACAATCTGTTCCCGAACATCCTCCACTGTGAAGATTTCAAAAGGTGGAAGTCGTCTTAGCCGGCGAGTAAAGTTGCAGGACGTCGGTATCTGCTGGGGACACGGATTTTACCCTGGGACTCTGTCCGCTGGGGCTACACTGGATGAGAACAGGAGTCAACTTTTAAGTTGGCTTATCATTATGATAAAAGAACTGACTTATATTTTTATTCTTTTGAGAAGAAGAATGAGCTGGAATCCTGGCCCACTTATCCTGAATGATTACATAATGTGCAGTTATCAGAGTAATAGAGAATGAAGATAAAGAAATTCTCAGGAAATCTCTGTACCTCATTTTAGGCATAATTTAAATGTCAATGATAAGAAATATTTAATCTAGCTTTTACCAAAGTCTTTTCTTTGGAACATTAATTCTGTTTTATGCCCTAAAAAAAAGGAAAAGGAAGAGAAAAAAGTCTCTAGAGAAATAAGTTTGGGAAGTGCTGGGTTCAACAGAGTTGAAACTGGTTTCTTTATTGCAGGGCAGCTAGAAGCCTTTAATATCCTACTGTGCATTGTGAATTTCTAAAAATGGGCTTATAATATGCAACATTTCTGCAATGTATTGGATTTAAACACCTTTTGTTCCCCAAAAAGATTCTCAGAGAATAATTTTATAGATCATACATTGGTAAATGGTGCTAAAATCAGAATTGATAATAGATAGAAAGTTTACAGGATTGCACTAAATCTTCTTTATCTTCCTGGATAAACCTGCCAAAAGAGCAAAATTCCTAAGGGCAAGTAAACATATGGGAGGAGAAATCAAAAGTTCTGGATAATCAGTCTGCAAATGCTTCAGAGTGAACCATACTTTTAGTAATAATTGGTCTCCAGATTGTTCTGCAAATATGCTATTTACAGGAAATGTAAATCAGCACATGCCCCTACCAAACACCTTTTTTAAAAGTAAACTGCTACATTTCCTAAGCAGTAATACTTTCTTCTGTCTCTCCAAGCTGAGGGTGCTTTCCACCAGCATCCAGTCTGCTGGGGCTGGGAAAATGTCCAGCAGAACCATGGGTGAACACTTCCCTCCTCAAAGCAAGTGATCACATTGATTAGTAGCTGCTCTGTAGGAGCTGGGAGACAGATGCCTTGTTCTAATTACAGTTTTAGCACCTTCCACTCCACATTTCCCTGCTGCTAAGGGTGCTGTGAAGTCTTTGCAGATGCTTATCATTACCAGTTAAACTCCATTTTGAATACAAAGTAGTAATATTACCTCACCGGAATTCAAAGCACAGGATAAATTCGCATGGTGCAGTCCCAGACCTCACCTGAGTAATGCGAAGGAGACTGTTTATTTGTCCCTTATTGACACAGAGAAACTGAAGCCCCGGTCAGCTTTGTTCATCTCATACGGCATCATGATGGGCGTGCAACACACTCGCGGTCCTTGCTGGCACCTGCACTCAGTGTGCATGCGGGAGCAGGGGCCCAAGAGAGAGACGGGGGGCCAGGGCCAGGGGAGGAGAGTGAACAGTGTTGTTTTGTGCAGAAAGCTCTCCCCCAGTGGGCTTTCCCCCGTACCTCCTGACTAGCTTGACAGCCCCTTAATCTCCTTTATGTATCTTGATGTTTGAGTTCTTGTGAATGCTGGCATTTTGTTTTTGTTTTTTGTTTTTTGTTCTTTCAAATCAATCACTCCCCTCTAAACACCCTCTATGGGGACTCTAACCCACTCCCATAGCTCTGGCTGTCACCTCTAATCGGAAAGCTCACAAAATTGTGAGCTAAACCCTTGGCTTCACCCATGAACTACAGTTACATTTTTATCTTCCTGGTGAACATCTTTACATGGATATTCAAGTGATGACTCAGATCAGTACATTAAAAAAAAAAAGTTTTCATCTTCACTCTCTTAAGCTCATCTTTTAAAAAAGTTTTTATGTATTTCACATATTTGTTCTGAGCTAAAGTTTATAATGTAGACCATTTACTCAGCAAATATTTATTGAGGGCCAATGACAGAGAAGAAACTGGGCTGGAGATGGGAACATACCAGTGACAAAAACAGAAAAACAATCACAGCCATCCTGAGTTTATATTCTGCTGGATTGCGATAGAAAATAAACATGTCAAGCATATACTATGTTATAATGTAATAACTTTAATGTTATGCTTTTCAAACTAATGTACATGGTACACTGTGAGGCGGTTCTCAAAACCATGAAATAAACAATTTTATAGTAAAAAAAAATAAAATAAAATAAAAAATAAAGTTATGGGGGAAAATTAAGCAAATGAAAAGGCTGTGAGGAGAACAAATGTTTGACATGTTTTACAAATAGCAAAGAAGCCTAATGGGACTGAAGCAGAATAAACGAGAAGAAATTAGTTCAAAGATACAGTGAGACCAGATCATGAGTTATGGTTGTTCTCAATCCACGCTGTCCAGTTAATACCTAAAGAAATATTTTTTTAAATGTCAATTACGATTTGTTAACTGACTATGAGGCCCAGAAACTGGTCTTTTAAAATGTTTCAAGGTGATTGGAATACACAGTCTGTGTCAAGAACCACTCCAACGCAGGCTTGCTGGCTACTGCAATGGTTTAATCTACCCTGAGTAAGACAATGCTTTTTACTAGAGAAGTGTCAGGATCATACTTACATTTTAAAGAGGTAAGTCTTTGTGGAAAGATTTGTGGAAAATAATTTGTGGGTAGGAATGCCAATGGCATAAGTAGGGAGACCACTTGTGGGCTCTGACAATAATTCAAGTGAGAAAAGATGGTGGCATGGACCAAAGTGGGAGCCGTGGAGGTGGGAAGTGGTTATTTCCTAACTGTATATTTGGAAAGAAGAATCAATAGGATTTGCTAGTGTATCAAATGTGTGTGACAGGAAGAGAGAACTTAACTATAACTTCAAAGTTTGGGTCTAAGAAGGTTGGGGTTGGCATAATAGAAATGGGGAGACACGTGGGGGGATGCTTAGATAGAAGATGCTCGTCAAATTGCCAGATCTCTTACGTCTCTAACAGGTATTAAAGAAAGTAAGGATATCCAAAACTCTGAAGTGGACAATTAGGTCTAGAACCTAGAGGTTCTCAGAAGTCTAAGCGGGAGACATACATTTGTAAGTCATCAGAAAATGAATGATTTTAAAGTCAAGAGACAACGAGAGTACCTGAAGAGTGAGTTCAATGCAGAAAAGATGTGCAATATCTGGCTACCACTGACTCAAGGGGCCTGGGTAGCCAGTGAGGGGAAAGGGATCTGGCTGGTAGAGTAATGGGAAAGAAGTCAAAGAAGTATTTCCAAAAAATCTGCTTCTTCCAATACAGCTGCTGAGTCAAATAAGATAAGGACTCAGTATTGTCTATTGGATTTAGTAATATGTATATATCACATATAAATAATAAAATACATATATGTGTTACTATAAAAGCATGAGTCAGATATATGCCATTCTAATATTAATAGATAGATAGACAGACAGACAGATAGAGAGATGTGCCATTGGTAGACTTGATAGTAGTTTTAATAGAATTGTGAGGGCAAAAAAGAAATACTGGGGTGAGATCAAGGAAGAACTCAAGGAGACAAAATGGAAAGAAATTCTTAATAAATTTTATAATAAAAGGGAGCAGAGAGGCAGGCTGGCAGCGGCAGAAGAAACGGGACGGAGATTGTATCAGAGATTGTAGTAAAAAAAAGAAGAGTTTATGGCACATTTTGTGATAATGCAAGAGTTGGCTAGAACAATTGCTGGAGATATGTCCTTGAGTAGAAGGACTGTAGAAGTAGAAGGACAGAGTAGAAATCTGATACGTAAGAGAAGGGTCTGAAAGTTGCTAGGATCAATAGTTCCCCCCCACCACCAAAAAAAAAAAAAAAAAAAGGAAAGGCAGGAAAAAAGAAGATGGTGGGATTACATGGAGAAGTTTTTCTGATTGTGTACCACTAAATTTTGGAGTGTTTCTAAATTCTCTTCTTTCATAATGCAGCTCCTAGATTAAGAAAAGTCTTGCCTTACAAAATGGCTTTCAGATTCTTCTAGGTTAGATGGATGTACTTTTTAATATTGTGACATCTTGCTTTTTTAGTGCCAAAGTAACTTCTCTCTCTTTTCACTTGCTAAGCCATCCATATGTCTTGTAATTTGGTGATTTGCTAAACAATTATCTTTCAAAAATAGATGATACATTATGAGAAATAACATCCTGTATGAGTTTACTATGAGAAAATCATGAGTCAGATATAATGAGTTTTCTTTCCCAGCCCAAGAGCCATCACAAACATTCTGTCCCTCAGCTCCCAATTTTCCAAGAGAGCTTTATCATCTGATTCCAACACACTTTAATAAGTTGAAGTAAATCAGATAAAGGATAAAATAATCTCTCGCTCTCTCTGACAAATAAATGGATATAATCTTTAAAAAAGGGGGGGACACCTGGGTGCCTCAGTCGGTTAAGCATCTGCCTTCACCTAGGGTCATGATCCCCCATGGTTCTGGGATTGGGTCCATATCAGTCTCTTTGCTCAGCAGGGCGCCTGCTTCTCCCTTTGCCTGCCCCTCCCCCTGCTTGTGCTCACATGCTCTCTCTCTCTGATAAATAAATGGATAAAATCTTAAAAAAAAAATCATCCCTCCTGCTTTAACATGTGTTAGACTGATTATATAATTCCCAAAGGATCTGCTCATAATATCCAGATGGGACTGTCCCTCATGTAGAACATTTTATTAGTTCATAAAAGAGTGGAATTTATTGAACTACTAATCTGTATATATGTATCAGTCCACAGAATACTGATATTTGCAATTACAGAAACTTTTTTCCACCTAATGACTAAAAAATAATATTTAACTACCTTTATCACCATGAGACAACTTTTAGAAAATCCTACAAATAAGATTTTGCTTATCACTTTATTATGAAGGAAAATTTTGGATGCTTACATCAGATCTTACTATTCTTTCACTGTGTCTGGTGTTTTGGGATCATATTAAATAAGCCACAATAGAGATCTGGCTTCCACATTCCAGCAACCATGCAGAAGTGTGAATCTAAAAGGAGGCCAAAAACTTAATGAGGTGAAGGTGGTTGAAATAGTTATTGATAAAATTCAGTCAATCATAAATTTAGCAATCGATATAATTCAATAAAATTGATAAAAGCATATAAACCCCATGTGGGCAAGAGCTTTGAGTTTTTTTTACTAACTCTATTGTCAATACCTAAGTCAATACGTGGCCTATGGCTCAACATATATTTTTAAGTACATGAATAACGAACGTGTCGATAATTTTTTCCCCTTACATGCATTAGTCTATGGTCACTTTAGTTATGACATATATGCCAAAGGCTGAATTTTTTTTTTCCTAATTGGGGAAGAAACGTTTCCTTATCCCTCTCCTCTTTATTTAGTTTGGAACGATTATTGGCTGCTTGTCTTCCAAGCCTACATCTCCAGACCTCCAAGGGATTCTGTGAGCTACCCAATATTCTTTTTTTTTTTTTTAAGATTTTATTTATTTATCTGACAGAAAGAGAGAGAGAGACCAAGAGACCACAAGCAGGGGGAGCAGCAGGCAGAGGGAGAAGGAGGAGCAGGCTCCCCGCTGAGCAGGGAGCCCCTATGTGGGGCTTGATACCAGACCTGGGATCATGACATGAGCTAAAGGCAGATGCTTAACGAATGGAGCCACCCGGTCATTCCTGCCCAGTATTCTTTTAACAAATGCCTTTTTCTTTTTAAATTTGTCAGAGGCAGTTTTTGTTGTTGAAATTCTAACAGCAGATCCCTATGCTCCTTGGAGCCCAGGGACATAACTAGACTTACCAGCTGGGGCCCCTAACTGTTCTTTATTGGAACTTTCTTCCCTTAGGGCAGATGAAAGGATTTTTGGAGAGAATCGAAATAAATTGTGAATCTGATGCTAATAATAATTTGTACTTTTCTTGCAACTTTTGTTCCCTGCAGAGCTCAAAATGTTTTACAAACCCAGCATTTTGTTCTGTGGCTATTATTCCCAAGGATATTACACTTGAGGAGAATATGTATTTCTAGAAAAATTGGCAATGAATTGTTACATGTGAATAGAAACTGAAGAGAATCTTGCTTCTGACCCAAGCTAAAAGAGCATTCTTTTGCTCACTTGATAATGTTAATAATCATGAGGGCGGTATTTTAATACTACGCATATGTACTACAGAAGAAAAATCTCTGGAATCAGACCCTTAGTTATTTGGGCGATTTGGATCCCTAGCTGAAGATCCAAGGCAGGCCTCTTTCTGCTACGTACTCTATGTTTTGACATTCTGAACTGTTAATAGTCATTTTTTCCATTTTTCTTTTTTTTAAAGTATGCAGTATCATAATACATAACGAAAATAGCCATTTACTTTATGCCTTTGAATATTTTTACAAAAGTAAACATTTTTCAAAACAAAATAGAAAAAAAAGCACATAAATATAAGCTATAGGATTTGATCCATGTAGAAAACTAAGCTAGAAAATTCATTTTGGCCTCCCCCTCCTGCCCTCATGGTTTCCAAGTCCCCACTTTAAATTGTGTGGTAGATCATAGTGTCCATAAATAACTAACAAAATTTTGATTGAATTATTTCTGTGGGGGGCAGCCTCCGAGAAGGTCCCCAATGATTCCTTCCCCCTGTTGTTCACACTCTTCTGTAGGTCCACTCTCTCCCACACTGCGCTAGGGAGGGCTTGCGCTAGGGATCACTATTGTGTTACAATACTTATAATGGTGCAAGTATTCCACTTCTGGAATTAGGTTATAGAAGACTGTGGTTTCTTTCTCGGATATTCTACCCCCCCACACACTTGTTACGAAAGGCCCAGGTGGTGAGGGGCTGCCACCTCTGACCAAAAACAGCACTGAGTGGAGAAAATGAGGTCAGCCAAGAGCCACAAGAGTACTGTGAGCCCTGAGCTGATTGCGGTTCCAGTTAATAGTTTGATCATAACCTTGTAAGCCAGAACCACCCAACTAAGCCAGTACTGTGTCCCTGGCCCTCAGAAACTGTGAAAGATAATAGGCATTTGTTGTTTTCAGTTGCTAAATTTTGCAATAATTTGTCACAAACAACAGAGAGCTGATATCATTTCCATGGTGCTAATCTGATAGAAAATTTTCATTTAATTTAAGAATTAAAATTGTCCACATATACATTTGGTTTGCACACAGGGCATCAAGAAGGAGATGCTTACTCACCATCATCAATGATCAGTGCCTCTATCCTGAATTTCAAATATATATATATATATGTATATATATATATATAATATTAAAAACATCTTCTGGTTTTAAAGTATAATCAAAATTATTTTAGTTTTCTATTGAAGTCTATACTTATAAACAAAGACATTGGGTATAAAGGGGCTATATCAGGGAAATCTAAAAGATGTTCTATCACAATCTTTAGAGTCCTTAATTCTTGAGATTCATTATGGGACAAATTAAGTGTCTATCATGAAGCAGATACTGTTCTAAACAAAGGGAGTAAGAAAGCAGTAAACAAAACAAAACAAAGCAGTCTCTTCCCTCAAGATGTTTACATTCTGGTAAATTCTACGAAGTATTCAGGACAGATGGGCAACCAACCCTTTAGCCAATGTCAAGATTATTACCCCATAAAGTCATTTTCTTCATAAGACAAAGTATTTGTTTATATTGTACAGGTGTCTGCCTTCCTCTGAGTGACATTCCCTAGTTTTCACTGTTTCCTCTAAATGACACATTGTTTCCCTGCACCCTCTTTGTTATGACTGCCCTTCAGATGCCTGAAAGGTGGTTCTTACATTTCCTTGCACTATCTCACCTACTCCCCCACTTTTTTAACCATGTTAAAACTTCAGTAACTTTATATATGCTTTTGAAAATCCAAATATCTGAAATTTAAAGAACAGTGGTTGCTTCAGACTAAGTGGATTTCTATGATTGTACATTTTTGCTGCATGATAAACTCTAAATTATCCTAACATCTCATTGTGAAGGTCTTCCCCTCATACACGCTAATATGGCATGAACTATACAGAAAATATCTGCTTTTATACACTTCATTGTTGGAAAATGGAATTTTCAAATTACCTGCATTTTAAAGATGCAGCTAAGATTGTCCTGTATTAGCTTTGGTGGGCAAAATGTTCAGGTGTGGTTCTCTTGAACTTGTGAAGAGGTCATTTGGAAATCTGGCATAGATGACCCAGTGTAGGGAGAATAACTCGTTCCCTCTGCCACAAATACATAGAACCAATAAAGAGCACCCATCTGCATGCCATGTCCAAGATAGTGTACTTCACCTTGAGGATAGAAAAAGATGTTCAGTGTATACAGTTAAAAAGGGTTAGCGGTGAGAGATGAACAGGACAGAAGGACAAAGGATGACTTGTATTTAAAACACATTTATCGGGACGCCTGGGTGGCTCAGTCGGTTGGACGACTGCCTTCGGCTCAGGTCACGATCCCGGACACCCGGGATCGAGTCCCGCATCAGGCTCCCAGCTCGACGGGGAGTCTGCTTCTCCCTCTGACCTTCTCCTCGCTCATGCTCTCTCACTGCCTCTCTCTCAAATAAAGAAATAAAATCTTAAAAATAAATAAATAAATAAATAAAATAAAACACATTTATCGTTATGAATAGGATACCTGTTCTTGATGGCTGCCTTCTTTGAGAAGGAAGCAAAACGTTGAGTATCTGGAAGCCATTGCCAGGAAAAAATAAAAGAAGAAAGAAAGAAAGAAAGAAAGGAAGAAAGAAAGAAAAGGAGACTGATCACTTTTCTTCAAAATGCAAAGTAGCTCTGAATGCATCATCTCAGAGCTTTCCATTGTCTGTCAGTGACTCATGCCATATCCAACTGTAGCTTTGCATTTTCTCCGAATTCGAGACGACAGTGTATGACTCACTGACAGACAATAGCAAATTCTTCCCAAGATAGCAGGGGGCATGAGAAACAAACATCTGGGAACTAAATTGTAAAGAACTAATTTACGTGTAAAGATGCTGCTGTCCACCCCCATCTGTACATTCCTTCTCCTGCAACATGTTTATCTGTTCTTTAAGTAGAGAGAGAAAAAAAGATATAAAAAAGATATATCTATATATCGTGCCACAGTGAACATAATAGCTTTAGAATGGCGCATCACTTTCTCAACGATGTATCACTGGGTTCATATATTTCCCTATCACAGGCAAAGCTGAAATATGCAGATTTGTAATTATTGTCATTTTTCAGTCATGTATTTATGTTACACATCCTCTTAAATTTAGGAAATAAGTAGAACCCTGGCAGAGAATTAAAATATAGTGGACATGGGGCCATGTTGAAACACTGCTTTGAAATGAAATCAAATTTTGAATTTTATCTGTCTTAAATATATAGCCTGCTACTTCCTTTATGCAATTCTCTTCATACTTATATGATATTACCTTAATACATGTTGCTTTCATTCGACCTCAATTGAATCCAAATAATGTAGTCTGTTTCACCTTTTAATTTCAAACATATATGTTTCTGGGAGTTCCTTTTTTTTTATCTACTTATCATTCAGAAGATATTATGTATAAATATATACACATCATCATAAAATACAATTAAAGAGCCATAATTAGTTACCTTAGGTTTTTTTAGAGAATATAAAGATAATCAACATGCATAATATTTCTCTAATTCTAAATAAATTATTTGGATTTATAATTAAGTTCCTTAACCTCTTCAGTTATACAGAGGCAGAAAATATTCATAGGAAGAAAATAGCTTGGAACTTAATGATTCAATGCTTCCAGTCAATACTTTTTAAAGGAAAAGATACAGCTAATATATGAAATGTGTCATTTTAACTTGAAGTGATTCAGTTTAAATATATATATTGCTCTCTGCAAGTCTTTCATAAAAGTCCCATTTTTTCTTAATCAGTATATAATAAGAATGTTTTTATTTAATAAAGTGTATTAATAGAGTGAAAAAATAAATGTCATTTATTGGTAAAAAAAAAAGTTGTTCCAATTCATGAAACTTTCTGTATCACCACACCAGGTTAGTCAAGAGTGTCTAATTAAGACTAGTTTCCATATCACATGATGCTTATCTGCTCTTCCGGAGACTTTTCTCCACACACTGGGCAGAAAGCAACCGTCTCCAGTACAGATGACTTCATGGAAAGTGTTGATCCTAATGACTTTCTATGGAGAGACCCTTTGCCTCAGTTGTGCATGTATGTTTAGGTGTGTGTTTGTGGGTATGTAATCTGATTTTATGAAATTACTCTGAAAACATAAAATCTTAGAGTTTTGTTGACGTTCTTGGGAGGTTCCACATCCAGACTCATGTCAATATAGCTAATTCTTCTAAGACCCCTGAAAAACCAACAACTACTTCCTGCACAAACACTTCCATTTTTTACATTGAAAAAGATGTGGCATCTGCTATGTTCTAGGCATTGTCTTATTGCTGGAACTACCAATACAAATATCATATGTTCGTTCCCAGAGAGCTTGCTTTCTCCTTGGAGAAATAAACCAATGAGCAAATAACTAGATAATAGTATCATATGTATCAAAATGGAATCAAATCAATAGAAGGTAAGGAAAGGCTATCTTCCCTTTGGACAGTCAGAAAAGATTTTATAGAAGAAATAATATTTAAGATAGATTCCAAACAATGTTTGCCAAGTGACTGAAAAATAAGGGAGAAAGTGTAGTTTGCATATGTGCAGGAGAAGTAGTAAATGTTTAGGAGTATGATTATGCCTGATAACCCAAACAAATCTAGTTTCCAGAACTTATATGTAAGATGCATGGGGTAATTGGCAGAATAAAAGAAGACACTTGAATTGTGTTTCTCTCTGGATTGTGAAGGGTTTCAATGTATTTCAGCATGGGAATGTTATCCTCTACGTAAAAGGGAACCACTGAAGGGATCCAAAGGGAAAGACATGCTCGTATTTACACTTCAGAAAGTATCTTTTGACAGCAAAGTAAAGGAGGAACATTAGGGTTGGCAAACATGGGGCATGGATGTCTCTTACGCAGGCTGTTAAAATAGTCCAAGTGAGGGGCACCTGGGTGGCACAGCCGGCTGAGCAACCAACTCCTGATTTCGACTCCGATCATGACTTCAGGGCCCTGATCTCAGCGTCCTGTGATGCAGCCCTGGCTCGGGCTTTATGCTCAGCGGGACAACTGCCGAGAATCTCTCCCTCTCTCTTGCCCCTCCCCTCACCCGCATGCTCACACTCTCTCTTTGTTTCTTTCTAAAAAACAAATAAATAAATCTATATTTTTTAAAAAAAGAATAGGCCAATTGAGAGATAAATAGGGTCTGCCTTAAAACTGGAGTTGGGGGTTAAAGGGAGGGGTGGGCAAGAAAAGAAACGAACAAATTGAAGAAGTTAAAGTAACTATAAAACATTATATTTTATGAAGAGTCAAAACTGTCTCACCATACATTTAGTTATTCTGTGCTAGTTGGCATTTCTGCTCTGGGATTCCTACATAAAAATTATATATACATATATATGTGTGTGTGTGTGTGTGTGTGTGTGTGTGAATTATTTATCTTTTAAATCTATCATTTTCCAAGCCAGATATATTTATTCTCTTTAATTATCTCTTTAATTTGTCATATGCCGTCATTTTTCCCTTATCACCTCGATGGCTGTCCTCCAGGTATGTTCAATTTTTCAAGGTTCTTCTTAAAATCTTATACTCAAATTCTTATGATTTTATTGATTCATGTATCCTATTTATAGTGATAGTTTTATATTGTATATTTTGATGTCTCACTGTGAGAAAACAATGTCCCCTTTGCCTGTTTCAAATATACACACAATGCTAACTTGTCTATTTTCTTTCTTCATCTCCCTCAGAATGTAAACCAGAGAATTAATATCACAAAAGCAATTATGAAAAGAGTAGTTGCAGCAAATGAAATAGTCCATCTAAATGAAAGTTAACATACCTCATCATATCGATAAAATGCAATTAAAGAGCCATAATTAATTAGGTTAGTTCTTTTAAAGAATCGGAAGATAATCAGCGTGCATAATATTTCTGTAATTCTAGACAAATTATTTTGATTTTAGTAAGTAAGCTCTTTAACCTCTTCAGTTATACAGAGGCAGAAAATAGCTTGGAATTTAAGGATTCAATCCTTCTACTTAATATTTTTAAAAGTAAAAGATGAAGCTAATATAGTAAATGTTTCATTTTAATTTAAACCAACCCAGTTAAACTATCATAAAGTAACATTTCTGCAGATAACTGACTTTGTAGTGATTGGATTAATTTTTTAAAATGAGGTTTGGGGTGCCTGGGTGGCTCAGTAGATTAAAGCCTCCGCCTTTGGCTCAGGTCATGATCCCAGGGTCCTGGGATCGAGCCCCCCATTGGGCTCTCTGCTCAGCGGGGAGCCTGCTTCCCTCTGTCTCTTTGCCTGTCTTTCTGCCTACTTGTGATCTCTGTCTGTCAAATAAATAAATAAAACTTTTTAAAAAGTGAGGTTTAACTGAATTTTCCTCTGTATTTCTACATTTTATCATCCTCCTTCCTAGGCCACGACTACTCTACTTGGCGTGCATTTTTGCTGGTCAATGACTGACGCTGTGCTTATTATCTCTCCTCCTGACTTTTAAAACTTGATTCCTTAGTTGGGAATATTGGAGTGACTCCTGACAAGATAATTAGCCAAGAGCCCTGTTTCCTCTGTATGCATCTGCAGTCCCTCCACAAGTGAGAAAATGTAACTGCAACTTTCAGAATTTCACTTAATATGGGCAGCTGACACTTTCGGGGAGAAAATATGATTGCTATCCTCATGCACACTCATCATTAAACTAATAATACTGTTATCTCTCAATCTTTGTTGATAAAGATGACCGTACTAACATAGATGTGTAGTTTTTGTCTTTGATTATGGTTGCAAGAAAAACACAGAAGTTTTCCTTTCAAGGGAGCAATTAGAGAAATGCATGGAATCTTAATTTCTCAATGTGCTCAATAGCAAAGGAGGACATCTGGCTATAAGCAGACCAACATGCAATCAAATTAACATTGTAAGAATACCACTGGCGATTCCTATTTTCTTCCCAACATAAACTATTTTTTAGTTCTTTGTAGTTTAAATTATGATCATTTTATATAGATTCTCAGCCAAGGATTCATTTCCAAAGATCATTCAAGTCATAATGGTTTTGAAAGGAAATAAAGACACTTTACTTCTTTATTTCTCACACCAGATCCGGGTAGGATTGGACTAGCGAAGTGAAGTTACCACTGTCTCGGGCCCTGCTTTCCCCTGAGGGAACACAGCACGCTTGCTTTAAGGTGGTAAAGAACAAGAGTAATCTTTCAAAAGGACTGAGTCCTTCAGCCTTAAGTGTCAGTGATGCCCTACAATGTTTCCGGCATGTACTACCTCTGCTTGGGATTGGACTAGCAGGACTTGAGACTAGTCCCTGATGAGTGAAAATAGTAGTCAGCCAGAAATGTACTCAACATTGGAAATAAACCTATACACTCACACTTCGAAAAGATTCGTATATTTTTCTAAATAGTGGTCATTGATGTCCATGATTCAGAATTTTGAGTGAACATTATACACACACACACACGAAATCATGTCACTTTATAATCCATCAATTTGTTCGCAAACATTTGAACAATAAGTAACTGTGTGTGTGTGCACATGTAAATATATCAGGAAAACATGGTTTACTCAGCAAACAAATGTGTTTTATGGCTATTTGGTCGTTTTTGTTATTGTTTAAGACACAAATTTGTAGGGATGCCTGGGTGGCTCAGTCAGTTAAGTATCTGCCTTTGGCTCAGGTCCTGATTCCAGGGTCCTGGGATTGAGCCCCACATCAGGCTCCCAGGGAGCCTGCTGCTCCCCCTGCTTGTGTGCTCCCTCTCTCTCTCTCTCTCTGACAAATAAATAAATAAAATCTTTTTTAAAAAGACACAAATTTGTATTTCTCATGTCATGTGCTATTCACCATTCATTATTCAAAAATAAAAACCAACTGCTTGCTTTATTATAACCAAACCATTTAAATGTTCATATATATATATATGTATATATATATATACATATACACACACACACACATATATATATATAGTCTTTTATACATGTTCTTGATATATCATATAAAAATGTAGGTCTTATTTTAGAAAATTTTATATTAGGCAACTCAAAAGCAAGGTGAGCACTCCATCTTAAGGGTACATTGTCCTACATGTAAAGAAATATTAACATAAATCAGGGGAAGAAAACAATCTCTATAGAAGTTTATTAATTCCCGGGGCAGGGGGGATGAACAGTACTAAGAATGTGTTGGGAATTTGGCAGTTACTCCAAAGAACTCAATTTGAAGGGATGCCTGGGTGGCTCAGTTGATCTCAGGTGGAGATCCCTGGGTCCCAGAACCAAGCCCCGCAGTAGGCTCCCTCTGTACCAAGTAGGGGATCTGCTTCTCCCTCTGCCTCTGCCCCTCTCCCGCTCACTCTCCCTCTCAGATGAATAAACAAAATCTTTAAAAAAAGAACTGAATTTTAAGTATAAACATGGTCATGTATAGAAGCAGTCTTCTTGTTGGACATGGGGTGAGTTTATAATCATTTGTGCCAAAACATTCTTTCAAACATTTATGTTACTTCTTAGAGAGAAAATTCCAAATGAGGGTCACAGGGAAAGGGTAGCGGAGAGGAACAGAAATGCAGGAGACAGAGGCATTTTCAGAGTTAAAAACACGAGATACTCAAAATGCAGTAGGGGAAGGTACAGAGGAAAGGTGAGAAAAATGAAGTGCCTTTCTTCCGTTGCCATACTCAAATAAAGTAATAAAACATGCAGTGTCTCTTCATTGTTCACCTAAAGCCCAAAAGATGAAAACCTCATCCCTTGACTTTCTCTCCCAGCTACTCCCAGTCCTCTACTACCGGATTATCTAACAGTTTTTCTCTGTCATAACATCTTATCCACACCATCCAATATAACAATAATAAACTGCACCAACAAAATGGAAACAATTTATATTCTAGCCTGTTGGGACTCTTGTTTTAGGTTGAAAATATTCTTGAAAAGGCTGATAGAAAATTCTATAACCATTTCATGTTAACTTGGCTTCATAATTCATTAACAGTCAAAATTACAGCCACTGAATCAGCCAGAAAAAGAGAAGCATCCCTATAATATTTCTCATATAATACCTGTGGCATGAACCCCTATTCAATTTTTAATCCAGCAAGCATGTCAGGAAATAAGAATCCTGAAATGTCAAGCAGCATTCATTTGTATTTGCAAGGAAACAGAAGTATAAGAAAAATTCTGACTTATTAAGGAATTGTTAATAATAACAATATGAAAATATAATGATAAAATATTAAATATTTAAGGAATTAAAGCATAATTAAAATAGTAAGCAATTAGTTTGATTGGAGTATCAGTAAAGGGAAAAGGTATTACACTGTGGTTACAATGAAGGAAAAATCATATTCTATTACATTTAGCATTGTTTTTTACGTGTTCAATATATTAGAATAAATATTTCAGATACTGGAAATAAACACACTCTTATACAGGACTGAGTGTCAGGTAAAATCAAGAGCCAATTTGAACAATGAAACAAAAAGAGTAAAATGAAAAAAAGAAAAAAGAAGAAATTTCTTTGTTAGGTTGGGAAGATTTTAAATTATAAACAAAACAAAACAAAAAAAAGACCTGAAAGCCAGATTGGTAAAAAGAAAGAGCCAAGGAAAATGAAATAACAGGATACAATGAGGTAAGAAAGTGTTATAAGGAAGAGAAAGCATGACATTCTACCAAAAAAAAATCATAATATAACAAAAATTCACAGGCAGATTTGCAATTTTACTCCTAAAAAATTGGAAGTATCTGTAAAGCTTAGGCAATCAATCAATCAGTGTATGTCAATAACATCCAAACTTTTAAATGTCAACGGAAATAATGTGTTTTCATGTTTGCCCATTCTTGGCTAACGAGGTAATTGCATAAAGCTTGTATTTGGAATGAACTGAATACATGAGAATGCATTTCAATTAGAGTCTACTTCAACTGGTGCTGATGTTACTGATTTAAAGAAGCAATTTTAGCACATCTATTGTCACACTTTTCCCTGTTCATTTAAATGATGGTTAACTTGATAAATTTTAGTCTGAATATATTTGCTGTTTAGCAATAAAGCTTTTAAACTAAACAATCAGGAAAGTTCTTTTAGCGTTTCGAGCCCTCACAAAACATATGGGATATGTAATTAGGATTTGCAAAATACCAAAGAAGTATAAAAACTAAAACAACTTGATTTTGATACTAAACCACATTCGTTCATTTTCTTCCTCAATTCCATAGTTAAGGCACTATATTGAAGGTCAGCAGAAGTAGATAAAGGTTAATTTAGAAGTGGCTCCTTAGGACAATTGCAATAAACATTTATTGAGTCCTTTGGCCTAAAGCAGGACGGCTGTTAAATCGCTTATGACACTAGTAGTTCTTACGTGAAATAAATAAGGAAAAATCCACATCTGTTCATGCTTAAACTAAAAATAATGAGCACATTGTTTAGTGATAGGGCCTCTGGAAGATAGCTATGCAATTGTCTTTTTTTTTTCTTTTCTTTTTTTCTGATACAAAATGTTAAATAGACTCCTATGTTAAGAATTTGATAAATTCATGAATCCTTTAGAGGATTGAAAAGAAAGCAGCAAAATATATATGTTTAATAAAAAATATCTTTGTGTTTTAAAAAAATATTTTCAGGGGCGCCTGGGTGGCTCAGTGGGTTACGCCTCTGCCTTCGGCTCAGGTCATGGTCTCAGGGTCCTGGGATCCAGCCCCGCATCAGGCTCTCTGCTCAGCAGGGAGCCTGCTTCCTCCTCTCTCTCCGCCTGCCTCTCTGCCTAGTTGTGATTTCTCTCTTCAAATAAAATAAAATTAAATTAAAAAGTCTGTCTCTGTGTTATATTTTTAAAAAATAAAAAAATATTTTCAACTGGAGATATCCCAATTGATTTGGTCAAGAATGGAGCAGTAAGTTCAAAAGCCCGTGTCTGAGTGCTGATACTGCAAACAATAGCAAATTGTAAGATGTGGAATAGGTCCACGAGATTCCTGTAATTCCTGACGGCTCCAGTCTGCCAGTCAATGAATTCTTATTAATATAAATGTGCACAATCATTTTTTTGTCAAAGGAAAATATAGTTATGGCCAAGTTTGATGGGTGGGAAAGCATCTTTAGGGTGGTCCTACCTACATAAAGTAGCCAGACTTCAAGTTAGCACTTTTTGTCTCTGTCACAAACAAAACTACAATATTACATGTTAAGGAGGGCAAAGAGATTTTAAACAATATTCGGGAGTTCGCAAATAGGCAGGTTATGGAAAAGCGAAATTTAAGGGCCTCTCATGGCTTCATGGACTTTCACATCATTTCCGGATCATGATAAGCAGTTTTGGATCTGAGAATGTTCAGGGGTTTTCTGTTTTTGTTTTTGTTTTCTGATAGAAAGACTCGGACTCATTAGCCTCTTCTTTTTGCTTTAGATCCCAACTTAAATGTTACTTCGTTGGGTGTGGCTTAATTTATCCATGAGATGAGGCCAGGTCCCAGAAATACTGCCATCCTGGCCATATTTGCCTCTTCTTAATAGTACCCATCACAAATGTAATAATTAATAATTATATGATTAATGTATTTTCGCCAACTAGACAGAGGATGGAAAGAGTGACTGCCTTATGTTCTCATATTTGCTATATCTCCACACATGGTATATTCTAAAAAAATAAATATTCTATGTTGGTTGAATAATTTATCCATGAGAATATTTACATTTATTTCAGTTACGTATATGAAGTGATGATATTCCCACTTATGGTAGGAAGAAAGAAATTCTCCAGAGTGATTTGTTCATGATCACATAATTGTAAGTGGCATTGCATATATTTTGATCTCAAACGATCCTTCTTTCACTACACATGTTGACTAAGCTTCTGCTAGCTTGATAATTGTATAAAAAATATATGCATAAAGTAAACAGGTCCCAGTTTTCGGTCCAGCATTTTGTATATCACCTTGTATTTACTTTATGGGTTATGTCAACTTTGCTAAACATAAACCTTCACCACTTTTAGAACTGCAATAATGCCTCTTTCTTTTTTAAGAATCAGTTTTAGGGGCGCCTGGGTGGCTCAGTCAGCTAAGCCTCTGACTCTTGATCTCAGCTCAGGTCATGATCTCAGGGTCGTAATCTCAGGGTCATTAGATCAAGACCTGCAACAGGCCCCCCCAAAGAGCCCCGTGTAGTGCCCCACACTGGGAATGGAGCCTGCTTAAAATTCTCTCTCTCTCTGCCCCTCCCGACTGTTCTCTCTCTTCCTCTCTGAAAAAAAAAAAAAAAATCAATTTTACTGACTAGTTGAATAATGCATTTATAGTAGTCCCATAGAAAAACTAGCAATGGAGCGCCTGGGTGGCTCAGTGGGTTAAAGCCTCTGCCTTCGGCTCAGGTCATGATCCCAGGGTCCTGGGATCGAGCCCCACATCGGGCTCTCTGCTCAGCAGGGAGCCTGCTTCCTCCTCTCTCTCTCTCTGCCTCTCTGTCTGCTTGTGATCTCTGTTAAATAAATAAATAAAATCTTTAAAAAAAAAAAAGAAAGAAAAACTAGCAATGGAAATTGATCTATCTGAACTACATGTAAAATATCATTGCTATTTTATCAGATTGAATCTTGTCACCATAGCATATGCTGTTATCCGTAGTAATCTAATATTTGCCCTTAACGATCGCCTCTACAAAAGGGTGGGGTTCCTGAAAAGGACATTGACTAAAATGACAGTGATTTCACCAATCTCATTTTTTTAGGTAAAGTTTTGTTTCCGAAGTAAATTTATGTACTTAGCATTTTCAATTGCAATCCAAAGCTCTTTTGAGAGGACATGATGATCTACATTCTGAAAAATGCATAAATTTTGTTTCATTAGAAGACATTGTGTTGATTCTAAGAAAACTAGTAAGCCTAAATTTAACTCTGGATATAACGGATCTCCTAACAGGAATAATGAATTATAACAATTGTACTAAAATAGGTGAAAATTGTCAGCATTCCAGAACTTGAAGTGAAAATTACGCAAGAAATTGTGAAATTAAAAGACCTCGAACTCTTATTATGGAAGACATGCCTTGACAACACATGGTATGTTGCACAGATCAACTCCTTTTTAAATGTAGTATTTTTTAGCAAGATCTTATGGTCATCAAACGTAAGCTATCGCACATGTCACAATTGAATGCTTAATTTGCAAATTAAAAAAAAACTAACCAGCAATAGCCTGTCATTCCATAGAAAAATACAAATTAAGTGAGAATTTGTAACTCATTACTCTGTATTCATAAGAGGGAAGATAGAAGCACAAATACAAAGTAACATTTAGAGAGACACAGTGGTGCTCACTTACAAATCTTTCTTACTGCATTTGTACCCAGTTTCCTGGGTACAAATTCTCCAGAGTGATTTGTTCATGATCACATAATTATTAAGTGGCATTGCATGTATTTTGATCTCAAACCATCCTTCTTTCACTACACATGTTGACTAAGGTTCTGCTAGCTTGATAATTATATAATAAATATATTCATAAAGTAAACAGGTCCCAGTTTTTGGTCCAGCATTTTTGTACATCACCTTGTATTTACTTGTTACTTTATACTATACAGTTTTCTAAATTCAGTAATGTTCCCAGTCTAGATGAAATAGTTACTGGAGTCCAGTTAATACCCATTCTGTATTTAAAAGCTCCAGGTTATTCATGATTTCACTACCTTTTTGTACAACTCTAAAAAAGTAAAAGAGATTTGCCTGTGAAACACTAGGGAAGCAGTAGGATAACTGATGAAATAATAATCTGAAAATAAATAGAGCCATAGACGTCGGAGGTAAGCATATAGGCATGAAAGGTATACATTCTACACCATGTCAAGTCATTTTCTCAAGCCTTGAAAAAGAAAATAACATCAGCAAGGAAAATGCAGGAAATCAGGAATTCTAATCTATTTGTTAGGGTTTTCAGAGAACAGCGCAGGGGGAGACTAAGAGCAGGGGGGAGACTAAAGCCACCAAGCTGTATACATATATAGCCAGATCTCAGCAATTTACCCTTGAAGAGCGCAAGAAAATAAAAAGGAAAAAAAAATCAAGTGAGAAAAGTAAATAAGGGAAAGACCGCTTTTACCTACAGATCTACAAATATCATTGATGCTTGGCATTTCTGTTCACACTTGACTCCTCTCCAGTAGAGTACATTAAGACAACACACACACACACACACACACACGCCCCACGCAGAGCCGATTTTGTGTGATGGTAGGGAAAGTAAGGCAGCCAAGCCTCGCTGTGAGTGCTGTGCACCATGCACTCGGCACCTAGACTCACAATCTCTGAAAATGATGGAGAGGCTCATCAACTTAAAAAGAATGCAAAGAATTTAGACAGAGTTCAGGGTAGAATGACAACAATAATGGAGACCTCTAAGGAAACATTAAATAGAGTCATTAGCCAGGAGAAATCTGAGAAGCTGCATAGTTATCGATCTTTAAACAAATTACAGCTTATCACTCAAAGGAAAGTAGTCTGTACTTTTTACTCCATTGAGTATCACAAAAAGGAAATGAATTTAAATTGCACCATGAGATATTTAAGTTAGACATAAAGAGATATTTCCAGGTAGAGAGGGAGAGAGAGTGGTTTAAAAAATTAACTTTCTCCGGAGGTCATTAAATATATGCCATCTTAATTGGGTTAAGCCTAATGCTGTCTCTAATTTTCTATCACATGTTTCTTTCAGTGCTGTTAAATTACTGCCCCTGTTGTTTTGGCAATATAACAAATTGTACTTTTATTATGATGGCATCTATCCCTTTCACTCAATGACTTCCACTCTCTATTTTTAATATGTGCAAAAAAAATACAAGGAATAAAATCAAAATGCCGTGTGCCAGACCAGTGCCTTTGTCTTTGTTCTTTTCTGGAGAGGTATTTTAGGGAATATTCTTATCTCCACATGGATTTCACTTTTAGAAAAGGTTAGGACAGCTTGACTGCTTCTAGGAAGATTAAAATCTGGAAGAAAATGAAAACTATTCCAAGTACTCATTAAGCTAGTGTTCAGTAGAGTCTAAAAGCATTCCTCTGTCCCCAGATGGGTGGCACCAGGAGCAGGTTTGAGGAAGGCTTACTTCGCTGTGCCCTCCCAGACCGATGTGCCTGTGCTCGGTTTCTTTCCCTCAGGAGGCTACTCCTAGCAAGCCAGGTCACCAAGTTGTCTGGGCAAAACTGAAGCAGGTATCGTCACACTTCAGGAAGACTTTTGGGGTGAGTAAAAAAATATCTTTTTTTTTTTAAGTTTAAGAATTTTAAACTCCATTTTTAGGAGCCCTTATCTTAGTCTTGTTAGTACTGAGTCCAATCAGATAAATCAGGGAGAAAATAGCCTTGGCCTATTCAGACCATTCAGTGAACTCTGTTCCAAGAAACTCTTCCGGTTCCAATGTTCCAAATCAAACCTCCCCTTCATTTCTCTAACCCTCATGCAAGTTTCTAGAAGGGAAATTTAAAACACAGAGTGTGGCTCAAACTGTTGCTCCTACATGATTTCAGTCTTTAAAAGTGACTCATGTGCAGTTGGCAGTTGTGTTAAACATTTGTTTGGCAAATTATAAAAATCTATAAGCGCACTAATATGAGAGCCAGTAGCCACATGAGGCTAGTTAAATTGAAATGAATTAAATTAAAATTGAATTAATTACATTTAAATTAAATTTTAAATCTGGTCACTTAGTCACACTAGCCACACCTCAAGTGCTCCATAGCTACATGGGGCTAGTGACTTCCATACCGTTGAAGAGGACAGATACACAACATTTTCATCCCAGAAATTTCTACTGGACAGTGCTGACCGAGATAAACGAAGACATAAAGGCATGTTATATGAATATTTATGACGTATGAAACTGCTTCTCACTTTATCACCCCAGAAGTAAATCCTGAAACACGGTGTTCTCTGGCCTCAGAAGATGGCCCTATGAGACGGAGACATTCGCTTGCCAATGTCTTGTTGACCAAGCAGTGGTCAACAGTAACACAACCTGTTTTGTTTCCTCTCTCCACTCTTTGCCCTAGTTTCCCATCTCCTTAGTTTCTTTTTTCCTTCACCGCTGGGTCCCCAGGATTGCACTCCTTAATTATATCATAACACATAAACCTTCGTCTTGGGCTTTGCTGAGTGAGAAACCCCGGGAAAGTTGCTAGAAAAATAGCCGGTAGGCAGAAGAATTTTTCAAGTCCTCGGGTCAAGGGCATGCCTGCATCATTGAGGTATGGCTAGGTTCTTGCGTCGTGGCTTTCACATTTATAAAATGTGCTGTTGGGCAATTTATCACTAGTTATAAAAATATGAGGCTCTAATATATATTATTTACACATATGAATCCTGTGTATTTATAAGACTATATCCAATATTTATTGTCTTTTTCATTTATGCTTTCTTTTGCTTTTACATTTTTTTAGTTTTACATGAGGGCGTCTTATGGAGTCTCAGTGGCATTTTTTACATAAAATGATTGTTTAATAAGTCTTTAGCTGATTTGCTGCTCTTATACAGTCACTTTTAAAATTCAAGTGAGATTTTTTCCCCCCTCTCTCTCTAACTTAATAGGCCAGGATTTCTCAAGTCTTTGTTGGCATCTGTATCACCTGGAAACTCTCCTAAATGCCAAATTTTGTCCCCATCCAAGATATTGTTTCTTTTGGTCTGGGAGGAAGCCCCACGATCTGTACTTCTCACCAGTATGGGAAGGTCCTCCTGATGACTACACTTTTGACATTGTATTTTAACATTGTATCAACAACAAATGGTAAGCCTCATGGAACTGGGGTACTTTAGTGGTTTAGAAAACTTGAGTTCAAAGCCATCTCCTCCCATGAAGGGTGTACACTTCTGTGGCACAGGCATTTATGTGTAACATAAATAGCTATAAACTTTCCATTTAGTCCCTGTTTATCCATAGAAACAATTCACACAATTTATAGAAAAGCAAACTTTAATTGACGTGTCAAGGATGGAAACATTTTAGTCATTAATTGCACAGAGGTGCCTCTACAAAAGTTATTCTGGATATTAGTATTCGACAATTTTTCATCATGGTAAATCATAAATCCATTAAAATAATGATTTTAAAAGATGGATGATGGCAAACCAACACCAGTAGAACCATGATTCTAGTGAAGTTTGGCATCCACTCTACTCAAGAGATGCAAATTTTCTTATATGAAGATGGAGGCATTAGATGTTAGCAGAGGTTGTGATATCTGAAAAGTTACTGCTGAAAAATCTATAATTATTATGAAATACTCAAGATACACGGGATATTTGGGATATTATATTACCACATCACTTCCTTTTCCAAAATCCTTCAAGAATTCTTTCCCAGTTGCTTGTGGAAGTAAGTCCATTCTCCTCAGCTTTTCCTTGTAAGCGTTCTGTGATCTGCTGCTGATTCAGTATTTTGATTTTAACTCTTGAAATGTCCTAGTAGTCTCACTCATTCACTCTATGCTTTTCCAGTAAGGCAGTGTTTCCCCCAGGATTCCCTAAAACCACTAATTTGGGGAGACTAATAGGTGTTATATTTTAATAAAAAGAAGTCTCTAAGGTTAAATGCACTTGGGCATTGGGATGATAAGCAAAGTTAATCAAGTTCCTTTTCTATAATTTTCAGACCTTTTAAGATGCAACTGTGAGTTAAGAATAGTCAGAGATTGGATGAAGATTGAAATATTTCCCAAATGCATTTTTTCACAAAATACCTTTTTTATGGAGTACCTATTGAGAATAGTGTTGAAGGACATAGTTCAGGGGAAAATTGAGATGTTGAGAAGAGCACGGGGTTTGAAATCTGATGGCCTTGGGGTCAAATCCTAACCTCCACACCCACCAATGATTTGACCACGGACACATAAAACTTCAGACTTGTGTTTCTTGACAGAAAGAATTGGAGAATTGTGTTTAACTGAGAAGGCATTATAGTAATTAAGAAGGAAACATATATTATGTGCCAGACACCATCCCAGGACCCTGGGATCATGACCTGAGCTGAAGGCAGAGGCTTAACCAAGGGAGCCACCCAGGGGCCCCAAGACTGTCTTCCTAATGATTTAGGGATGAAGTTTAAACGAGTGATTTCTGATATCAACAAACTGCCTCTTGATGCCTGATCCAGATGAATTGTTAAATTTTCTATTGATTTCAGTGTCCATTGGATGATGAAAAACTCAGTTTATTCATGGCTCTTATTAACATTTTCACCACCATTGGCCCAATATTCTCCTTTAAAATTTTGGTGATTTGTTGAACATATTTTAGATATAATCTTATTATATAAATGTACTTTTACTAAAGTTTATAAAAACTTCTGTCATTAATAAAATTTACTTTCAATTCTACAAAATGTATGTGATGTTAACATTCTTTACTTGCTTCAATATTACTAAACAAATAGGAGATTTGGTGATTCCACATATGGATTGAGAATGGTTGGGAGTCCAAGAGGTTCCGTCTTCATCCAAGACATCAGCCCCCAGACTCTTTTTAACAACCTTCTCACTAAGGTAATTATGCACTAAATTCCATTCCTCTGGACGTAGTTTTTATTTGCTTACTTTTATGTTTTAGTAGAAAGCCCCAATGACTCACACAGAAGCCAAGAAAGAATAAATTCCACACTTGAAAGAGAAAGAAAGTTATGAGGGCATAATGAACAGTTAGGATTATAAGGGGGGAAAAATATTTTAATGTGTGGCCTGATGTGATATCTCAACAAATCAAGACACAGGAAGGCAGATGCAGCAGGTGTGTGGATACTAGGGAACCTCAGATTTACTGTAAGGACAGAGCCTGAATAAAACTCACACTACCAGGTCTATTGGAAAATTGCACAAATTTCACACTACCCTTCCCATTCCAATGCTCCTAGCTTTAGAAGTGACTGCTTGTAAGTTTTGATAAATTCACTCTTTTTTTTTAAGTTACCAGCCACTTAATTTATTTAGTTTTTATTTTCTAATCAGTTATTTTTTAAAATACAGCATTCTGTATCTTCTCCACAGTAATTCAAATCACAAGCCACTTCACTAACTTCAATTTCTACTTTCTAATCTTGTTTTCTTTTTTTTATATATAATTTTTATTTTTTTATAAACATATTTTTATCCCCAGGGGTACATGTCTGTGAATCGCCAGGTTTACACACTTCACAGCACTAACCATAGCACATACCTTCCCCATTGTCCATTACTCCACCCCCCTTTCCCAACCCCCTCCCCCCAGCAACCCTCAGTTTGTTTTGTGAGATTAAGAGTCACTTATGGTTTGTCTCCCTCCCGATCCCATCTTGTTTCTTTTCTTCTTTTTCTACTCCCCTAGCCCCCCATGTTGCATCTCCACTTCCTCATATCAGGGATATCATATGATAGTTGTCTTTCTCTGATTGACTTATTTCACTAAGCATGATACCCTCTAGTTCCATCCACGTCATTGCAAATGGCAAGATTTCATTTCT